>LXFE01004042.1:140-31818 GCA_001929475.1 Neolecta irregularis DAH-3 | reverse complement strand
CTCCCCAAAGATAAACCAGACAAACCAGACAATCCCACTCTGTATCCTCCCCTTCTCCCACCACACACCCAACTGCCTCCAGCCCTGCAGAGAAAGCTCTTTTCTGTTCACGAACAGCTAGCAATGGCCTCTGCTTCGCCCTCATCCACCAACAGGCCGCCCACGCCCAATCCCGCCTTGCCCCGCCAGCACATTGTCCTCGACGCCGCAGACGAGGCCTACTTTACAAACCGCCTCAGTCTCGTCTCAGAAGCCCCAACCACAGACGACATCCCCTCTTCCCTCGTTGACCTGATCTCTCCCCTCGCTCATTCCCCTCTCGATCTCGACTTTGACTTCAATTCTGATCCCGCCCGCCCCCACAAGCAAAGACAAAGATGGCCCCCAAGATCCGCCTCGGAGCCATTCATCCCTGCCTTGTCCCACAATGCTCCTCCCAGACGCCGTTCTGATTCACTCCCACAGTACTACAACGATCCAAAAGTTCGTCTCAAACTTCAAATATACACCTCCCGCAAAAAGTTCGATGAAGTCCTCGAATACGGCTTCCCCCACGAATCATCCCGCAGAATATCAACAGACGGGCGATATACAATCACCTCGGTCACCTCTCGAGAACAAACACTCCGTCTCACCCTAACTCCACAGAATATGCGCAATACAGATGATTTATGTGAATCAAGACAGAGACAAAAACAAAAACATTCAGGTGGTAGAATAAAAAGGTTGTGGAGACGTGTCGTAAAGTGATTTCTTTATTCTTCCTTGGTGCTGTGATTTCTTTTCTTTCTTCTTGGAGATGTGATATATGTGATTTGTTTTTCTTTTTTCTTGGTGATCTGGTTGGTGTACGTGGTTCTTTTTTCATTTTGCCTTTCATTTTTCATTTCACTTGATTAGAGGCCCATCTGGCGTTGCTGCTGATTATTGAATATTTTCATTGACTGAGATGAATTGTACATGATACTTACTCGTATGGCTATGATCGACTGATATGATTATGAGAGATGTCAATTAATTGATATGGTTATGATTGACCGATGATTGCCGAAGCGAGATAATATCAATTAACAATCAATGATAACCTGCATAATTTAACTAGCAAGATCGACACTAGACATCATCCTCTTCATCCTCTTCATCTCCAAACAACCCAGAATCCTCGTCAGTTGGCAACACACTATACCCGCTCCGTGCAAAAGATCCACGAGTCGTATACCTTCTCTGCCCTGTAACCTTGGCTCTCCCCCAAGAATATACACTTTGCGCAATCAAAGGCAGTGCCGCAACAACTGCAATCACTGCAGATATAACAATAATAGGTACCCTAATATACCCCGGTGGATCTCGCTCTTCTCCAAGACGTATACGGCTACCCCAATTAGTTCCATAACAGTAATCCGAATTACCCAAACTTTCCATGCGACCTATTCCAAAACCACCATCCAGTACCGAAAGCAGTCGCAATGCAACATGTAAAAATCCAGAAAAATGCAAATCCAGAAAGCCCTTTTCTACCCTCTTTATATTCTTGTTCTTTCCCTGGACACGGATGCGAGCTGCTCTTATCAAGTTGTTTGCCACCGACACACGTTGAAAGGGGTATTTTGCGATAACCAGTAGGCTCGTACCATTCTACAGTGCTTTTATTCGTTTTGCATAGTTCTTGGTGATCGGGAGGTTGCGCACCAGGTGCTAGTTCGCATGATCCATCAGATGCTCGTCGATAATTATAGTCACTCGAGGTCAAAAATCAGACTATTATTTCACATACCATTCAAAATCCTGTCTCGAGCAAGCGCAGTCCTTGAGAATCGTATGAGGTTGAGCAATCTTGGGGCCAATGTAACATAAATGATCGGGAATCTTTCGATTGTATTGAATTTGATGACCGAATAGACACTTGTCTTCGTTGGATGGATGGCCAGGAGTCCAAAGTTCAAAATCATCGTCATCAGGATTATCCGGCTTCAGGCTACCTACAAGATTAACACTTTTCTGGCAACATAATTGGGTACATTGTTTGTCCGTCAAGCCCGTAAAATCCAATTGAACAGTACCGAAATTGTCTTGGCCACTTGCACGTGTAAAGAGCAGAAATTTGCGACTGGTGTCCGATGGTAACGTGGAGATATCCACAACATTCACCTTATCTTGGTTAAACTTGTATTCTGTCCATGATTTTCCTTCGTCCAGAGTATAGAGAACGCTATCGGTAGGTTTATCGTCGATAACAATTACGATTATCGCGCCCTGATCGCCATATTCCCATGTATAGGCACCCTTGTGCACCTGAGACCAAGTCATCCCACCGTCTCGCGTCAAGAACGTATCACCATCAAGATAGGCAGACAATGATTCACCAACATTGCCAACACCCATCATTAAACCCACAGCAGAGCCAGACGAGTAAGTATCCCGTTCATCCTTTCTTTCTGTATAGCCATGAAGATTCAAAGAACATTTCTCGAGCTAACTTTAGAAAATGGAGGAATAAATGTCTCACCCCTCCAGAACATTCAAAACTGTTTCCTTGGGCATCTTTTTTCGGCGGGGTGAGAAAAGTCCATTCGCCACCATCATTATGCGTAATCATAGTCTTCAACTTTTTCTTGGCACCTCCGACAGCATCAGCTGTGTTCATGACAACATTGACAACAGCAACCCCTTCAATCCCTTGCATCTTTTCAAAATCGACATAACCTTTTTCATCTCGATTAACTGAATCCAAAGAAACAACATAATCAGTTCCATTCGAATTACTCTTGAGTATAACACCCCATTCAGAACCTAATCGAGAGCTCGTCGTAACGTGCATAAAAATAGAATTTGTAACCGAGTCAAGAATAGTATATGCTTGTCCATTTCCCATTGTAAAATCAGGTGGAAAACGAGCTTGTGCAAATGTCTTGCCATCTATTGAGATCTGCATTTTGAGAAGATCGGTACCTTTGTCAACCTACCCGGGTCAGCAACACTTTAGCTACCAAGTTACCTCTGCAGCAACCACAAACTCTTCAAATAATGCAAAACCAACAATATCTTTAAGATGCTCATTTGTTTCTTTGAAAAAGTCCACCGTTGATATCAAGTTTAGAGGATTATTTCGAGTTTGCGGATCATCTTTTTCATACTTTTCACAAAAGACGAGTGCTTCTTCAGTCTGATATCTAGAGTCTTGCCTCCACATGCAGTTTCGAATATAGTCATTTAATTCCTTCCAAGTGTTTCCCGCATCTTTGGTATAATGAGCCACCGCACGACATTTTTTCTCGGAATCTGCGCAATTTTTTCCAGCAGTGTAAATAAGCCAGTCTTTATGTTTAGGGTGAAAGGAAAAGAGATCGATTGAAAGGATATTAGGCGGTCCAGGAATATTCATTTTTTCTATGCGTTTTCCGCGGTTCTTGGAGTAGTATACGTGTTTTGCAGTTTGGAAAAAGACCCAATCTTTGAAATATATATGGGGAATCATCGCGACTACTTCCTCGTCTTTGAGGACTTGTTCCCAAGTACCACCATGGTCATGCGACAGATAGATTTCATTACGATTAGTTTGCAAAATGACAGTCTAAGTATTAGATAATGACGAGACGATTGCATGCCTCATCATCCCCACTAGACGTGTCTGATCGTTCTAAATATTTATAATCTTTCATTCGACCTTTAAACTCTTTCTCGATATGTTGAACACTTCCGCTCGGAAAACGGGCTACAAATGTAAGTTCATATCAGGTAATCAAAACAGACAATCTTCACAGTCCTTTTGCACGGGGTCATCTTTTGTGATTCCCTTTTTTGAATTACAAGTATTTCCAGGTATTTTGCGATAACCACTAAACCCGAGATATTTATCGCCAGGGTTTTTACATTGCCCCTTTTTGACAGGTTCAGGTCCGACGGAAGCACATTTTCCTTCAAAATTTTTAATAAAGTTGTAGTCGCTGGTACTGTGAGAAATAATCACCAACATTGCTCATACCATTCATAATCGTCGTCGGTGCAAGGACAATCTTCTTCTTCTGGAACAGGATCTTTGTATTTCTCACCAACATAGCAATTGCTATCAGCCTTTTTTCTCCAGAAATACTGTTTATGTCCCATGAGACATTTTGGTTGACCGTCAATAACCCGTGCGTACCATTTCTCAAAATCTCCATCCTTGGGATGTTTTTCGTTTAACTTGCATTTGCGATCGACAACACCATCGAAATCAATGGCAAGTACAAAAGTCTTGGCACCTACTGATCCGAGCAATGTAAATTTTGTTGAAGTCGAGTCGGGAACGGTTGTGAGG
The DNA here is from genome assembly GCA_001929475.1 of Neolecta irregularis DAH-3. NCBI lineage: Eukaryota > Fungi > Ascomycota > Neolectomycetes > Neolectales > Neolectaceae > Neolecta > Neolecta irregularis. The sequence goes on along the minus strand of LXFE01004042.1, from coordinate 27,521 downwards.
ATTTTCGGTTGAATAGATGTTCCAAGGTCAAGGGATACCCTAAAAAGTCAAAAGGTATATAATATGAGAACTTGCCAGTCCTTGCCAAAGTTGAATGAATAGTAGAGCGTGTCAGTCGAATCACCGTCTGGAATAGCAACCAGGATACTACCTTGATCTCCAAATTCATACTTGTGCGCACCCGGACGAGCCAAGCGCCATGTTTCTCCGGCATCAGAAGAAACAAATAGGTCGCATTTTTCATAAGGTAAAAGGACTTTGCCTATCGATCCAACTCCCATAACGATACCAGGTGCTGGACTGGAGAAAATTGTACCAGTGTTCTTGAGAGCTGTGACTGACCATAAATGTAAATCGCACGGACTTTTTTCAGAACATTCTTTATTTTTAGTCGACTCCGTTACTCGAAGTGACTGCCATGTATTTCCTCCCAGTTAATTAGACGTAAAAGGGATTATACATACCATCGTCAAAAGAAATACGACTCTGCAAATCTTTTTCGGCGTGTTTATTTTCTTCAATTTCTTTCCAATTGTCGACTACATTCATCAAAATGATACCCTCGATATTTTGAATTTGTTCGAAATCTGCCAATCCCATATTATTCCGATTGGTATGATCCAAGCTTTTCGAAAAATATGTGCCATTGGAATTACTTTTGAAAAAAGTACCAGTGGAATGATAATATGATCCACTAGCGACATCGACTTGAATGCTAAAAGGTCTGGATTGAAGAATCGTAAACGCATCCTCGAAAATTCCTGCATGGTTATTTGGAAATTCTGCTTTATCCCAAATTATTCCATCGTCCGAAACATAAAGAGCCATTTCATCTGTTCCAGAGGATTTAGATGCTGCTACGAGGAATTTTTGAACAGATCCAATTCCAATTAATCCTCTCAAAACTCGGCCATTGTCTCCTTTAATTTCGGTCATATCGACGAACCAGTTATCAGAAGAGACTAGTCGCTGGTTCTCAGGGTACTGATCGTTTGAATTTTGATCTTGTTGGATACAAAACACTGATTCTGCAGAGGCCTTTTTGAAATCTTTTGAAGTTTGGGCAAATGTGCATGATCCAACATTTTCAAGCATCAATTTTGGATCTGAAGAGAATGAATTTTGCGTATAATAAACCTATCGTCAACCAACATCCGAATAATTAAAATACAGAATCCCTGCATGATTCGCCAAACCAGCTAGAATCAGGTTTACACGTTTCGCCAAGAAATAGGATATATTCCGGTTTCTCTGCATTGAATACAAGAGGCATAGTAAGTGATGGGAGTACTTCCGTAGTCCATTTAGACCATGACTTTCCTTGGTCTGTAGTTTTATAGTGGGTGTGGGATGGGCCAAGGATAAATGCCTAGAGTCCGTAAACGGCCAAAGGTGAATCGTACCATCTTATTGTCATTTGGATGCTCGTAAAACGAAATAGCTTCTCCTTCCGGTACACCTTTTACACGATCCCACGAGGATCCTTCATCCGTTGAATAATACACATTCCTCATAACCCCATCATGATAAAAAATAACCTAAATCAGCGCAAAGTTGATTGAAGAATGGATACAGAGCTGTCATCGAGGTACACGTACCCAGAAGGTAAATTATCAAACTCTGTTTTTGAAATTTTAGGATCATGAGCGAATGTGGGGTAATATATGGCAAAGAGAAAGGTGAAACTGGGTAAGGCGAACCAACCCCGCAACAGCATTTCCCGAGTACTTGAACGTATATCAGTCTTTTGTTTTGGGGTCCTTGAATGTATGTATAATAGGTCAATGGTGTGGAAAAGTTGCGCAGGTAGGTTATAATCACGTGATTACGCGTTAGTTTGGGCATGAACCAATTAAATTATGGAAGGATCCCGTCTGCCTGCGAGTGGGTGGTTTTGGTCTGCCATAACCATACCGGTAATATCAAACTTATCATTCTGGGAACTAATGCATCAACATAGACGATATGCAATATCTTGAAAACACTGGGATATCGACATGTATACCGGAGATATCCTTTCGAATCGACAACCTGCATTTCGTTTGCGAGGAAAACAGGGATATAAAAAATAAACCTGTTTACCGGGACGAAAAAGTAAATAAATTAAAGAATGTGGGTTCCTACTTTGGCCTTGCCCCTTGATTACTGCCGATACACACCAGTTACACACACGCTTGATACAAATGGAACAAATCGATTTACAACTTGTCGTGAAATGGGAGCAAGATTTCCTTGACAGCGCCAAGAATAGGTTTCCTGTGGCAGTGTATCAATGTTGACAAGATAGATTGGCGATGTCTGCTGTGTGTTTCAATGATTTCAATTCAATTGTCAGACAACGCGATTCAATCATCCAACAACAACAGATTTTCTCTAATAAAATTGATATAGAGGTATCTTCTAATTGCAGAGGGTGGCGGTGACAGTAGGGTTCTCCTGTTGTAGATCAAAAGGCTTCGGGACGATGTTGGCTATTTGCTATGACGAATGTTATTCGAATTGATTTGATGAGAAAGTTTGAACTCAAGACATTTCAATTTAGTCAATCGTACTTATTCTTTTGGGACAAATTTGAAAAGGCGAATTGTAAGGAGATAGTGGTTGGCAATCTGCTTACTGTAGATTTTTTGGAGAGTATGATCGAGCTTGCAGATCGAGATCTGGATGATCGGGTTGTACAGCATCTTCTCAAGGATCCAGTATCGGATGGAGGACAATATGATATGCTCAACAACTTGTTGAACAAGTATGGTCTTTTGCCGCAGTATTTGTACCCGGATTCATTTAATGCGTCGATGAGCGGGATGATTAATCGACTTGTTACTTCCAAGCTTCGCGAGTTTACGATAATACTGCGGGTTGTTGCGGCTAACGAGAGAGCTGCAGAAAAGTCCAAGATGGTGCAAGAAATTTACGGGATTTTAGTTACGGCGCTGGGACGGCCGCCGAAGCCACAGGAGGAGTTTACTTGGGAGTACGTGGACAAGGACGAGGTGTTTCATTCTGTCAAAACGAATGCTTTGGACTTTTACAAGATGAGTGGCTATGATATTAATGATCAACTGAGCCTGATGAATGATCCGCGGCACGAATATGGAAAAAAGTACACGATTGATCGGTTGGGGAATGTGCGGGGTGGCAGGGTATGGAATGGCATATTTGAGCTGACTGGTAGTGTGTGACGTATATCAATGTTGGGGCACAGATGCTCAAGGACATTGCGATTGAGATGATAAAGACTAATCGGGTGCGTAAGAAGAGGTCTGTTGCTGACTGCAGCCAGTGTTTTTCGGATGTGACGTGGGGGCGAGTTCTGACCGCAAGGCGGGGATTATGGACACGGGGTTGGTGGACTATAGTCTGGCGTTCAACACGGTGCTTGGGATGGACAAGGGCAGCCGGATCCAGACAAATGATTCGTCAAACAGCCATGCAATGGTGCTGACGGGGGTGCATGTGGTGGATGGCAAGGCTGTGCGATGGCGGGTGCAGAACTCGTGGGGGGAGGAACGGGGCGAGAAGGGGTTTTTTGTGATGTCTGACGATTGGATGACGGAGTACTGCTACCAGATTGTGTGCGGGGTGAAAGACTGTCCGGGGGAAATAGAGCGGGAGTGGACCGAGGGGACGGCGGTAGTGCTGCCTGCGTGGGATCCGATGTATGCTGGATGGTAGTCGATGCTGATATTAGGGGCGTGTTGGCTGGAACAGAAAAGTTGGCGTGTGGGTAATAGAGGGTATTAGTGGAAGTTGAGTAGGGGGCATTAGTGGAAGTTTGAGTATTAGTGGAAGTTGAGTAGGGGTATTACTTTTGGAATAGTGGTATTAGTAGGGGTATGAGGTGGACTATCGATGCACGCACCCCGCATCCACACTCTACCCCGCACTCGCTACTCTACTCTTTCCTCCACACCACTCTCCACCGCTCCACTCCATGCCGAGCGAGCACAGTCGGTGCCCGCTCGCCTGTCTCAGCCCGGTGCTCTCCTGCTCGACGCTGTCGCTGTCCTCCTCCGCGCCCTCGACCCCGCCCGCGACCGACGATCTGGCCCTGCGACCGGAGCCGAGCCGCCATGTCGACTACTTTTCGCACCCGTGGACGACGCGCGACGTCTCTAGTGCGTGGCGGCAGGTAACGAGCGAGAAGCACGCGTACCACAACGCGCGGCGGCTCGAGAACGCCGCCTGGCGCTCGTGGGCAAAGCACATCCACAGCCTGCCCACCGTCAGCCCGCACACCCTCAACTGGTAGCCGTGTCTGTAGCCCGCTAACCCCAGGCTGAAGGACCATGACGTCACCTGGCTGTACGGCCCGCTGTTCAGCCCCGGCAAGCGGTTCGATCCGGAGCCGGCTTTCGTCGTCCGCCAGTTCCGCCGCCCGAAGCCGATCCTCAAAAAGTCTTTCGCCGCCCTCGGCCTGCGCCAGTATGCGTCTGCCACCAACCTGGCCGCCACGGCCCTCCTCGACCGGCGGCCCTCCGCAGACTCCCTTGCCCCCTCCGACCTCGCCTCCACCCTCACCAGCGGCTCCCAGACGCCCAGCCCCCGCAAGCACATCCACTTCAACGACCGCGTAGAGCAGTGCATCGCCCTCGACTGCAAGGATGACCACAACACAATCATCGCAAAACTCCCCTCAACCCGCCTGAAGGACATCCACTCCCCAGAAACACCCCGGCCGCGCTTGGCCTTTTTCGAAGACCACCCCTGGTACGCAGAGGAGGATCACCAGCCTGATCCTCTGGTGGACATGGACTCGCAAGACTATCCAGCCGCATTGTTCCAGGACCATCCAGCCGCTTTGTTCCAAGACTTTCCCGTAGAATGGATCGATATAGATGAAGACCCTCCCATAGGCTGGATAGAAAGCGCATTCGACGTGATCTCCACAGTCAAAGAAATAGTCACAGTCCTCTGGAACATCCGCCGTGCCTAATCCATCACTAGATTCCAAAAAGTTGTCTGTTCCCCAAAGTTGAATCTTGTTCGAGCGCGTACCTATGCTTCATATTATACAACTCTTGCTAAATTGATATTCTTCTCAATTATTATTTATGGAGGGAAACATTGGACGGCTCTGATTCTTTTTTGCTACTGTTTATATTGCATGTTGTATTACGCTGGACAATACAGTTTCAAAAAGTACTATTGCTGTATGTGAAAATTCAATTGATGTGAAGAATGATTATGTGATAATTGATGAATGCCTATGTGATGACTGATTGATGTGATAAATGATTGATATGATGGGTTATTGATGTGATGAATATATAGTATTTAATTCGTTTATCAGCTAAAACTGTATTCTAGCATATCACTCACCATGCAGTATCCACATTCATAGATAATACGCCTACATTAAATCACAACAGACATATATTAATCATCTCTCCCATGCTATGTTAATTAGCTAAATCCGAAAATAAAGATGGCGGTCGACAAGTTAGATAAAAGTGGACGTGTGAATGTCCCCTATCTTTTACTCAACCATCCAACTTGTGTCATCACCGCATAAATCCATCTTGAGCACGAGTTATCATGAGAGAAGTCGTTAGTATACACATTGGTCAGGCGGGTTGCCAACTGGGTAACTCTTGCTGGGAGGTAACCTTTTCTCCTTTGGGCTGGATACAGATGGGATGACTTCCAATTGTAGCTTTATTGTCTCGAACATGGTCTCGGGGTATATACACTTATCTTATTGCTTTTAACTTTACAGGTAGATGGACGTGTCTCTGATGCCTCTGCTGAATCAAATGGTTCTTTCAGCACTTTCTTTTCTGAAACAGGTACATCTTATTTCATCTTTCCAGCTAATCACAGGAAACGGAAAATACGTCCCGCGGTTTGTTTGTTGCAAGATCCATCTGATTACAGAGCAATTTACCTCGATCTTGATCCTAGTGTCATTGATGAAATTCGCACCGGCCCTTATAGACAGCTTTTCCACCCTGAACAACTCATCTCGGGAAAAGAGGATGCTGCAAACAATTGTATACTCCTGTTTTATAATTCTTACTCTTCAGATGCTCGTGGCCATTATACCGTCGGCAGAGAAATAATCGATATCGTAATGGACCGCATTCGTAGAGTCGTGGATGCATGTAGTGGTCTACAAGGATTTATGGTTTTCAACTCTTTTGGTGGCGGGTGTGGTTCAGGCACTGGTGCTCTCTTGCTCGAACGTCTTGCACTCGACTATGGCAAAAAGTCTAAACTTCAATTTGCAGTATATCCCGCCCCAAAAGTTTCAGCTAGCGTCGTGGAACCTTATAATGCTGTTTTGACAACACATTCTACTTTGACTCATAGTGACTGTACCTTTATGGTTGACAACGAGGCCATTTATAATATCGCCAAGAAGAACTTGGACATTGCGCATCCAGGTTATGTTCAGCTCAACCGATTGGTAGCTCAGGGTATGCTGCCACGACATTGCACTTTTAATATACAGTCGTGTCAAGTATTACTGCTTCCCTACGATTCGATGGAAGTCTCAATGTCGATCTTAACGAATTCCAGGTGAACTTGGTTCCCTTTGCCAGGGTTCATTTCCCTTGTATGGCTATGAGTCCAATTGTTTCCAAAGCAAAAGCATCCCACGAAGCCCATCATGTTCAAGATATCACTTATCAGTGCTTCGAAACTCAAAGTCAATTGGTTGCTTGTGATCCACGAAATGTAGCATCTTCATGCATAGTTTGCCTAACTTGATAGGGTTACTACATGGCTTGCGCTCTTCTCTATCGTGGAGACGTTGTTCCAAAGGACACTAATGCAGCTATAGCAAGCATCAGGTCTCGACGAACCGTTCAGTTTGTCGATTGGTGTCCGACTGGATTCAAAGTTGGCATTAATTATCAAAAACCGGTTCCTGTGCCAGGCGGCGATCTTGCTGTGGTTGATCGTCAAGTCACTATGCTGTATTTACCAAAAGAATTCCAGTTACTGATCTTCAAGTGCTAATACTACCGCTATTGGCGAAGCATGGGCACGATTGGATCGGAAATTCGATATTATGTATGCTAAGCGAGCTTTTGTTCACTGGTACGTCGGTGAAGGTATGGAAGAAGGTGAGTTCTCTGAAGCTCGTGAAGGTATGTCTGAACTGATTGTTCTCTTGTCAATTCTTTAGATCTTGCTGCCCTAGAGAGGGATTACGAAGAAGTCGCCCAGGAATCCGCTCAACCCGAGGAGGAAGATGAATATTGAGTAGGTAGGAAAGGTCCTCTACTGTTATGAGATTTTTAATGTGACTTGATTTTATTCATGACTAGGTACTTGTATTACCCGAGCCCATAAATTTGCTTGAGATGACGATACCGTTTCAAATAATACAGGGTCTCAATTTCTAGAATGATGAAAATTCAGTCTGTGTTTTGAGCACACACCTTTCTTTACGTACTCTGCTTTTTCCAATGCTTTCCGTATATCTGCTTCATCGGTGAGGCCACTCTTTGATTGAAACGATCGTTTCAATCTTGCTCGAAAAACATCATATCCTTGATGCCAATCCCTACCTAGAAACAACAACTGCCTTAATCAGTTTAAGAAAATATATCTCTCGCATACCTGTTTATATACATTGATAACTTGATACCTCAAACTCTTCATGTCTCGAACGTCGAGAGATGCCGACACTAGTTATTCCAACCGCGTCGCACGTGACTATAACTTGGTTGCGACCTAGATTCAACGTTTTCACGATACCGCGCAATGTTTCTTGGTCGTCGAGTACTAGTCTCGTTTTCTAAATCGTGTGCGGGACATGGAAAGACCAGGGGATTCATGTATACTGTTGCACCACCCCTATCATTGTCATCGTCGTCTTGTACTGCTGGAAATCAATTCGAATCTGTGACAGCAGATATTCCTGTTCCTTTTGTCATCGAACAAACAGGCCGGTCGATAAATAGTTTTGATATATTCAGTCGGTATCAATTCTTCGTTAATCATTCACTTGACTTTTCTTAGATTGCTTAAAGAACGGATAATAGTGTTAAATGGACCTGTATCCAGACTAAACGTTTTTCCAATAGTTAATTGTAGATCCACGATGGCTTATCAGCAGTGGTTGTTGCCCAGTTACTTTTTCTGGAATCGCAGGATCCGGAGAAACTTATTTACCTTTATATCAATTCTCCTGGAGGAAGTGTGACTGCTGGTATACTTAATCTTCTGTGCGGTTAGACTGACGTTGAGGAATGGCGTTGTATGATACGATGCAGTATATTCAATCTCCCGTGTCGACTTTATGTATTGGTCAGGCTGCGTCTATGGCAAGTCTTCTTTTGGTTGCAGGGACACCGGGCCAGCGATTCGCTTTGCCAAATGCAAGGTATGTGCACATACACCTATAAATGATTGAGTTTAGTATTATGATCCATCAGCCTTCTGGGGGATATTCGGGACAAGCTAGGTTTGTTTAAATTATTTCTCGGTTTAACCATTTTTAGTGATATTGCAATCCACGCTAAAGAGATATTGAGGACTCGAGAACGGCTTAATAAGATTTATCAAAAACATGCTAGTAAAAGTCACGAATTGGCTGAAATAGGTACCTTGTTGCCCGATACACTGCTGATTGCGAGAAAAATGGATGGAACGGGATTATTTTATGGTCCCAGAGGAAGCTCTAGAATTGGGACTGATAGATAAAGTGTTGGAGAAACGTGAGGCAAGTGAAGTGAAAGAAAAGAAATAATGTTCAACAAGCGGCAGAAAGATGCACTTTTCACTATCTAGACAACCCATCTACGAACATAATGAACAGAGAGACAACAGAGGAAAATTAACATTCAATTAGTCAACCTCCTCCATTTTAGAACGTTTAGCGTCTTCAGTGCTAATTTCTTCAATTTTCTCCTCCTCGTTCGGAACAACTTCTTCATCTGATATCAGCGTCAGCAATATGACTGATCACATACCAATCGACAGCCCAAGTGAAATGAGCCGAACAATTCTACCGGCAAACACAGCTGGATCGTCAAGTGTAAACCCAGAAGTCAAAAGCGAAGTCTCATAGAGGAGAGTGACAAGATCTTTAATAGTCTTGTCATTTTTGTCAGCAGCAACTTTGTTCTTCAGTTCCTTGATAATTGGATGGTTAGGGTTGAGTTCAAGCGTTTTCTTTGATGCCATGTACGAGGACATACTCGAATCGCGGAGCGCTTGAGCCTTCATTATTCTAAACAGTTGGCGAAAACTCATTTTATGAGGATTTACCGCTCCATGTTGGCCGACCATCCGAATTGACTGGTAGACAAGACAGTAGGAGAGTCGACAGCCTTTTGCGAGACGACAACTTTTTCAACCTTGTCGCCGAGTATCTCCTTGCAAACCTTGGACAAATCTTCATAAGCTTGTTTCTCTTGTTCGAATTTAGCCTTTTCTTCTTCGCTCTGCTCGAGTTCTAGACCCTCCTTTGTGATATTCACAAGTTTCTTGCCCTCAAATTCTTTCAATTGTTGAACGGAATATTCATCGATAGGATCAACTAGAAACAACACTTCGAAATCCTTCTTTTTGAAGATTTCGAGGAACGGAGAGGTCCGGACTTGAGATAGAGATTCTCCAGTAATGTAATAAATGTTTTTTTGGATTTCCGGCATTCTGGTAACATAATCCTTTAGCGAAGTGATTTCTTCAGATTTAGTAGAGTGGTATCGAAGGAGCTCTGAGAGTTTATTTCGGTTCTGCGAATCTTCGTGGATGCCGAGTTTAATATTCTTAGAAAAGGCTTCATAAAACTTGTTGAAGTTTTCCTTGTCTTCAGCAATTTCGAAGAACATCTCGAGAGTCTTTTTGACAATGTTCTTTCTGATGACCTTGAGAATCTTGTTTTGTTGAAGCACTAGTAATGTTAAATATGAAATGATAAATTGACATACTTTCTCGAGAAAGGTTGAGGGGGAGATCTTCCGAGTCGACAACACCCTTGACAAAGCTGAGCCATTCGGGGATGAGGTCCTCGCAGTCATCAGTGATGAAAACTCGACGAACATAGAGCTTGATGTTATTCTTCTTCTTCTTTTGCTCGAAAAGGTCAAAGGGAGCTCGCTTAGGAATAAAGAGGAGAGCTCGGAATTCGAGCTGGCCTTCTACGGAGAAGTGCTTGACTGCAAGATGATCTTCCCAATCGTTGGAGATAGACTTGTAGAAACTGGCGTATTCCTCCTGAGAGATATCAGCTGGAGCTCGTGCCCTACATATTAAACACGGTGTGGAATGGACACGTACCATAAAGGCTTCATTTTGTTCAGCTCTTCCGTATCAGTTGTGGTTTCCTTGATTTTCTTGGTCGGCTTTTTCTTCTTTTCTTCACTTTCATCATCGACCTCTTCGATCTTGGCCTTTTTATCTTCGCCTTCAGTTTCGATGCTCTCTTCATCGTCTGCGGGAACTTCTTTTTCGACTTCTTTAGTAACAACGAGCTGGATTGGGTAGCTGATGAACTCGGAGTGTTTCTTGACGATATCTTTGATCTAGCATAATGAGCGTGCACATGCGGATGACAGTATACCTTCTTCTCCTCGAGGAATTCAATGTGATCCTCTTTCATGTAAAGTCGAACTTCAGTACCACGCTTCAGGGGAGGATTGACTGTGTCGAGAGTGATAGTGAAGCTTCCTCCAGCAGCAGACTCCCAAATGTATTGTTCGTCATCGTTGTGTTTTGAGATGACTTGTACCTTGTCTGCGACAAGGTAGGCCGAGTAGAAGCCAACACCGAATTGACCTATGTGTGAGGATGTGTGAAGGCGAGGCAGTACCAATCATAGAAATGTCGGCACCAGACATGGCGGCTTCCATAAACGCCTTGGTGCCAGACTTGGCGATGGTTCCGAGGTTGTTGACCAAATCAGCTTTGGTCATGCCTTTACAAGATTAGTCGAATGTAAATCCAAGAGGATGGCATACCGATACCGGTATCACGAATGCACAGAACTTTATTTTCCTTGTTAGGAATGATACGAACATAGAGCTCTGGTTCCGATTCGAGGAGGGATTTGTCAGAGAGAGACTGGTATCTGATCTTGTCGAGAGCATCTGAGGCGTTTGAGATCAACTCTCTGAGAAAGATTTCTTTGTTGGAGTAAACAGTGTTAACCTTGCGATTAGAGGGTTAGTCAAAGACGATATACAATCAGCGACATGAGCTGATTGATTTCGGCCTGAAAGGCAAAGACTTCAGCATTTTCTTGTTTTTCAGACATGGTGAAGACAAAGATGGTATTGGGAGGAAAAGGGATTGGTGGTGCATTATATGTGGTCTGGCGAGAGAGTTTCAGAGAAAATTCGAGAATCTTCGATGACGTCCTCCTGGGGCTAATTAAGGGCTATTTGTCTGTATAAAAATGCGCACCATTTTTCCCTGTAGCTCTTTACAGTCCAGGCAAAAACATTACTAGGTGTATTGGCGGATCTATTGCCAACTCATTTTCGCGTTTGCCGAGAGCGCATGGCATATACGCTGGGCACCTTTCTACGATAAATTTGAGGACTAGCAAGGAATCAGCAATGCTACATTTGACAATTGAAGTCATAGATATTGGATCCAAATATAGTTGATATGGAGGTTTCTTTACATGGAGGATGCTTGCATGATAGTTGACGGGATGTGTCAATAACAAGGATCAGAAACTTAATTTTCTAGAAACTCCTGCGTGCGATATAGAGTTCTTCTGCGAGTAATAGATGCTTGAATGATGGCATATATGCAGTGTTTATCTGAAAGGGAACCTCCAAACATCACAATGACCAACATCAACACTGCGTCCCGCTCGCTGCCTGCACTTCCCCAGCGTGCAGTTGCACTTGCAGCACCTCAATTGCAACAGCTGCGCGAGGCATTTCACTGCATCGACAAGGACGCAGATGGCATCATCTCGTTTGCAGATCTGCGCCAGATTCTCTCGTCTCTCGGTTAGCCCTCCTTCGTTGCCCCTGCTTATATTCAACCAGGCCATTCCCCGACCGACAATGAGCTAAACTCCATGCTTTCACTCCTCCCGTCTCCTGTCAACTTTGCCGCCTATCTCACTGCCATGTCCGCCCATCTCTCACATCTCTCCGCCCGCGACAACCTCCTCAACGCATTCGCCGCGTTTGACGACTCCGACTCAGGAAAGGCGGATCTCGCTGATCTCAAGGACGCCCTGATCAACGAGGGCAACAGAATGACGCCGTCCGACGTCGATGCTGCCCTTGCGCAGTTCGCAGATCTCAAAAGCCGTAAACACACCTTTCATTATAGAAGCTTTGTAGACATCTTGGCTGGTTCCGAAGGTAACGACCCCTGAACCCCAATGCATGACCCTATACATAATACACCTCTTTTCATACACATCACAGCAGCTCTGACACCCGGAAATCCTCATAGCTTCCATCTGGAAGATACCTCCGAACAATCAGCGGGATCTTCTTCTGCGACAACTCCTTCATTGCAATCTGCAGCGGGTCTGTCTCTCCTTCGAGATCCACCAGCACTGGCGCATTCATACTGGCACTAAGCAGGAGACACACAATCGGCACGATACCTGATCTGAAGTGCCCGTGTGCCAAGTATTCTTGCCCGTTCGTACTTCGTCATGTACGGCGTAGTCTGTCTCTCGTTCTCCGGCACAGCCTTTCCCTTGTTGTTGGCAAATAGATTTCTTTTCACTGCATCCTGCCCAAGAACTTGACTGGTCCCGTTCACCCCGTTCGCCTGCTCCCCTTCAAGCTCATCTTCCACTGGAGGCGGGTCAAACTCCTCCTCTGGCAGTGTATCCTCGAACCGGTCGTTGAATCTGTCTTTTAGTATAACTTGACTATAAACATACCCATCGTCGCCATCGTCAGACATCTCGCAGGTGGTCGGGTCGGTGGCTACACGTGCCTGCGCTACCAAAGTTTTTTAACCTCGCACGTGTGTCCAAGATTATTTTACGCCCCGCTTCTCCTATGCCATCCTTAAATCTGCTGCAGGTCCCTTCCCAAGGTAGTTACTCTCACATGTAGGCTAACAAACAGGTAAACCTCGTGAAAAATCATATTTCTGTCAATATGAAGGTTGCGGAAAGGCCTATACCCGACCCTGTCGCCTTGAAGAACACCAAAGATCGCACACAGGACAGGTATACTTCATTTTTGGTCAAAATTAATAGGCAGCGTCCGTTTGTTTGCGATTGGGAAAACTGCGATAAAGCATTTCTACGCGCGGCACACTTGAAAGCACATGTACGTTCACATACCCAAGAACGTCCCTATCCATGTCGAATCAACGACTGTACCGAAGCATTCCGTACAAACCAACATCTCAAACGGCATCAAGGACTCCACTTTGAAACTCGTCCGTTTCGGGTATATATATTTATTTATTGCCAAAAGAGACATAATCTTTTTTAGTGTCTCGAGTATCCGCCGTGTGCCGAAGCTTTTCGAAAACAAGATCAATTACGAAACCATATTTCGAATTCGCATACGCATGTCAAACCGTACCACTGTACATCCACCGACTGCAATAAATCGTTTTCTACAAAATGGAAATTAAATAACCATATGGTTGCCGCTCATCCAGTGGTACCCCGATACTTGTGTCTACACGACAACTGTACCCTGACAGATGGTTTCCATAGCCAACATGAACTCCAAGACCACATCCTTGATTCTCATCCGCCAAAATGTATTGAATGCGGCAAACTATTCGCCAGTTATCGCCGCTTGGCCAAACATTTTCCAGTCCATGAAAGTTTTCTCGACGATCGCAGAATTCATAAATGTCCGATGATAAACTGTCCAAAGAGCTTCACAAGGGTATTTTCCATGATATTAGTACATCTAATTGTCCAGCCACATGCATTAAAAACACATATTCAAGCCGTCCACGAGAAAGCAAAACCATTCACATGTCCGTTTGAAAACTGTTCCCGCGCATTTGGTTACAAAAAGCTGCTGGACAACCATATTCAACGGTCCCATACTATTCATTCCGTTCCCACCCAGCCCCAAAGTGATAAAAACAGGGGCACTATGACGTTGGATATAGTTGGTCAATTAACGGGGGTGGGATATGAATCTCTCGGGAAGAAAATACAGTGTTTGTACAAGAGTTGTCCATGGCGCTTTTCAAGACAGTATGATTTAACTAGACATATCGACAGCGTTCACCGGACCGACGCCAATTAGTTAGCCTGATTACATCACTAGTCGAAAATTATCTTGCTTCGATTGTAATTCATTTTTTGAGAAACAAAAACGTGCATGGTAGAGGGATTGTTTTTACAAAGGGCGAGAATAGGTTGTGATAATTTGTTTCTCTTTCGATGATGATGCGCAAGAGCGAGATTCCACAGGGATAATGAGGGCTTGGAAAGTGGATTGTGTATTTAATGCTGCTATCGTTACGAACATGGTGCTCATTGATGTAAAAGATATATGGATAATTTCTAAATCGACAGGACGGGCCTCCAACATATAACTCTGGGGCATTGAAAGGGTTTGCGGCTGCGAATGTGTCTCAAGTTGTGGCTGGCCATGATCGTGCGAACGACGCTTGTTTATTTGAATACGACCAAGAGGTTTGGCTGTGCTATGGAGGTGGGTCTGGGCTTGGTGGTTATACGGGAAAGGGAGCTGGTGCTCGTAAACTTCGGATTTTTGATATTATTGTAGTTTACTAATTGCCAAGTTTGACCTGACAGAGATGAATATTCGGAGGCGGAAAAGACTTGAGTATGGTGATATGGGCAGCTGATGTCGTGGATCTTTTGCGCATGGGCGAAGTTGTCATGTAACCCATGTGTTATATATTCGGGATATCGGGTGGGGCCGGCGAATACTGAACTAGATCGCAATTGAATATTTTCACCTCCAACCCCCCTTAATCCAGTTTCTTTTATTAATCTTCCGGCTCTCTCATGTCTGGAAAAATCCAGGAAGCCAAGATCGCTGCTGTTGAGGCTGTTGGTACAAGACATACAGGCCTTGATTTATATGCTCGATTTGCATTTGCTGGTATATAAATTCGCAATCGTCGCGCCAAGTCACTGAGACATTTTTAGGTGCTGTCTGTTGTTCAATCACCCACGGTGCCTTGACACCAGTCGATGTGTACGCAAATGATTGCCTGATTGCATTGTTTAATGAATAGCGTGAAAACTCGAATTCAGTTAGACCCTGCCAAGTACAACAAGGGGATGGTTCATGCATTCAGATCCGTCGTCTCAACCGAAGGTGCTGGTGCACTCTTGACTGGATTTGGCCCGACTGCAGCAGGATATTTTCTGTACGAAACGATTGTTGAAGGAAATTCTAACATTTCAGCCAAGGTGGCTTCAAATTTGGAGGATATGAATTGTTCAAAAAGACCTGGATCGATATCCTTGGTGTGGAGGCCGCTATCAACAATCGGACTGCGGTCTACCTTGCTTCCTCAGCAATGGCCGAATTCTTTGCTGATATCGCTCTCTGCCCCCTCGAAGCCACTCGCATTCGTCTCGTCTCTCAACCAACGTTTGCTAGCGGTCTCATCTCCGGCTTTGGGAAAATCTATTCCCAGGAAGGGATTGGAGCTTTCTATTCTGGCTTTGGCCCAATTTTATTCAAACAGGTCCCATATACTATGGCCAAGGTTTTCACACCAATGATATTTACTGACCTCGACCTAGTTTGTCGTTTACGAACGAGTTTCTGAACTAATTTACAAACGCATTGCAACTCCAAAATCTGAACTTTCCAATGGGGCCAACACAGCTATCAACTTGGGCTCGGGGTTGGCAGCTGGTATTGCGGCGGCAATCATCTCACAACCTGCCGATACCATGCTGAGTAAAATCAACAAGACTCGGTAGTGTATTACCAATAATGGTTTCCTGATTATGTAGAGGCCTTCCTGGCGAGTCTACAACTTCTAGATTATTCAAAATCGCCAAGGAACTCGGGATCAAGGGCTCATTTGGTGGTCTCGGTGCTCGTATCGTAATGGTATTTACTCCTGTAAGATTTGGTTTGACGAGTTTAGGTGGGAACACTGACTGCAGGTCAATTTGCCATCTACGGAGATATAAAAAGAATATTGGGAGCCACTGGAGGAGTTGAAATTTCTGCTGCAAAATAAAACAGACGAGTATACAATCGCAGAGCATAGACGTGAAGAAATAAATGATTAGTGTATACTGTCAATACGATATTATCTAGATTTCCTTCCTGTGGGCATTTAGTGTTTGATAATCGCGACCTTATCTTCCGATTAACCACGACCCTCAATTACCACCTTAGTCGCAGAACCGACATAGGTCCATGTCATTTCCTGGGTTTGATGATCACAACCCGTTCGCAGATGCTCCTTCAATGAGCAATCCGGAGTCCAAAGCAACCCTCGAATCGAAGCCTGTTAGCCAACCTGGTGCACAGGCAGGTCGTGACACCCACAAACCTTTAAATCCACTCATTCTGTAGAATCTTCAAACATCGATTCACCGCATCCCGTAAGGGGAGAAAGGGTCCCTGAATCCCCAGACCGTGTTCCGAGATCATCGAATCTGCCGTCCGCTCGTAGTACTACAAAGTCAAGCATTCGAAGGTCGGCGGGCAGGAGACCCAGTTTAAATATTTCTTCAAAGTTGGAAAACCTCGACCTTGATGCTGGACCTCTAGGGCCCTTAAATGACACAACTCCAGTTACTGAAGCTCCTCCTCTGCCTAGCAAAGGATCTGTGCATTCTCCCATAGCACAAACACCAGAAAAATCACGAACGAGCACTACGCACTCAAGTCCTACTCCAAATATTCGGAGAGCTCTTAATATCCCGTTGGACAAGGCCGCTGAAAATCCTATCTTTAAAATTTCTGTCGGTGATCCTCATAGGATCGGAGATCCTCTCTCCTCTCACACTGTTTATAAAGTAGCTACAAAAGTACATTCCTCGTGTTTGGGGGCAATTGTTAATAATAGACGAATTCGAAGGCCTACAAACAGCAAGAATTCTTCGTATCTCGACGGTACAAAGATTTCTTATGGCTATATAATTCTCTTACCTCAAATCACCCAGGGGCAATCGTTCCTCCGATCCCAGAGAAGCAAGCTGTCGGTACCTCACATTTGCATTGTTTATATTCTAATAAACAGGGCGATTTGGCGATAACTTTGTTGAAAGTCGCCGAATGGCTCTGGAGCGGATGCTTACCAAGACCGTTTCACATCCCATATTACAACGTGATATGGACTTGAAGCTTTTCCTTGAATCTGAAACATTCAATGTTGATGTATGGTTCCGTCCGACTTAAGATTAACAGATTAAGGTCAAGCAAAAAGAAAAAGGATTTGTGCCGGAAAGTAAGGGAATCATAAGTTCAATCGGAGGGGCCTTGACTGGTGGCTCATTCAGTGGGAAATTCATTGAACAGGACGAGGTGACCCATATAAAATGGATGATAATGATATCTTAGTACTTTGAACACAGAAAAATTGCATTGGATTCGCTTGAACTTCAGTTGAAGGCTCTTTCGAAAGCAATTGATATTGTTGTCTTGCAAAGAAAGGGTATGGAATGCAAATGTATGTGGACCTTTTTGATCTTAGATCTCGCGGAAGCCAGTTATGAATTCAGCATAGCATTGGAGAATTTATCACTGGTAGAGCTCAACAAATCCTTGTCGATTTGTTTCGGTGCGCTAGCTGATGTGCAAATACGGATTAAAGAACTCTATGAACGTCATGCCGAGCAGGATATCCTGACCCTTGGCAATACAATCGATGAATACGTACGCATTGTCGGCAGTATCAAGGTCGCTTTTGCATCTCGGCAAAAAGTCTTTCTGACGTGGCAAAATGCAGAAAGTGATTTGAATAAACGTCGACAACATGTGGAGAAATTACATCGCTCTGGGAAGACTCAGACAGATCGATTGTCTCAACTCACTGCAGAAGGAGTTGAAACTGAAAGACGCTGCAATCAACTAAGGCTTGAGTTTGAGGAAGTCGGAAAATTATTGAAACAGGAGTTGGATCGATTTGACGTCGAGAAAGTAGAAGATTTCAAGGCAAGTGTGGAGATCTACCTAGAAAGCGCCGTAGAAGCGCAGAAGGAGGTATTGAGTTGATCCAAGAAAGGAGTGCTAAAACTCAGGTCATAGAACACTGGGAGACATACATTCAGACTTTGGACCGCGAGGTTAATACTTTGGAGGATGGGAATGAGCGGTAGGTCAATGATCGTATGGCTAGTTTTCCAATCCTTCGAGGCACCACATGAATGCATAAAGAATATCTACAAAAGAAATTACAGATCCTGTCTCTATATTTGCACATGCGCTGTCACTTTTTCTTGCCTTTCTTTGGATCATAGCCCTCCGAAGGAGCTGCTATTGAATCATCACACATCCAGTCCATGGGATTGTCCTCTTTGGTCTGCTGCTCGTCTGCTGTATATTGCCCCCCAAAGCGGCTTTTAAACCGAGCTAGACGGCCTGATTCGTCTGCTTCTGCGGAACTGCGCGCGTCTGTAGGATTCCAGAGCGGGTGGTTCCTGACGTCTTTGGTCGATCTGACAACGGGTCTGGGCGATGTAGACGGCAACGTAAAGGTGCTTCCGTCTGACAGAACGACTGTCTGCTTGAACAACGGAGGCTCGGCAGTGCGCCTGCTGCTGCGCTTTAGCACGATTTTCGCAGACTGTCTTAGCATCTCGGCGGTGGGAGAACAGGAACGGCCCAGATGAAACAATGATTAAAAAGCTGGTTCACCGCCAAATCAGCACACCTGCTATTTTCTTCGTTGCATATGCGTCTGTAACATACCACCACAGCCTTGCTTTGCCGGTCTGTTCGCATCGCAGAAATTGATCTGGCCTCTGCAGTACTCAGATATGTGGATTTCCAATCACCGGTCGCCACAAGAGCAACCCCACGGCCTGCTTAATGCAAGCCGCATTTCTCAAAAATCTTCGCCAACTATTTTTCGCTTGCAGCCAACTATTTTCGAGGAGATGATTCCTCCGAGAATTTCGATTCCTGCAAGTCTCGTACCCCATCTTCCTCTGTTCGACTCACTTGCGCTCCTCCTCGTCGTTCTGAACCTGCCCGTCTTCCTCTATACCTTGTTGCATATGATTTACGTCTGCTACACTTTCGTCCCATCATCTCCGACCTCCCCAGCCTTCCCGTCATTCTCCCGTACATACACTCCGTCGATAACAACAATACTGCTGGCAGATGTTGTCATTACTGTCACTATATCCCTTGTCTGGCCGTCTTTGAAGTGCTTGCTATCTGAATTTGCACATGTGGTGTTTGCCACGCGTCTTGCAGGAGGGGGATCGAAGTCAGTTGGTCTATGTACTACCATCGTGGCAGGCGTAAGGATTATTCGAAACGCTTTTAAAATTCACGAAAGCACCCGGTCTCCTGCAATCGGCACAATGTGGCTTCCCGGCTCGGAATTGACCTTCATCGATGTTGTAAAACGGCTTCAGACCTCTATATTAGATTATTGCCAGCAAATAGCTGCGCTCCATATCCTAGCGACGTTCCTCCTTGACACCATCTGTGGACGACTTCACAAAAATCAATTTGCAGATCCCGAATCGTCGAGCTATTCGTATTCAGATAATGAATCCTGTACCGCAGCCCTGACGGATCATTCGATATATCAACCGATATGGAGCTTCCTCGCTGGCACCATTGTTCGAAGCAAGTTGGGCCAGAATGAGACATCTGCAGCAAAGAAATATGGATTTTCGGATAGTCCAATCTTTTGGGTTCATAACATTGGACATGTAGATGTAGCATTGGCGTCGCATGCATCTGTTGACGTTCTAAATCGACTGGTGGTTGCAGTTGATAATCTTCCCTGGTCTCAAATCTCGATAATCAACCAGGATTCAGAAGACTACGATGAGGCTGCAGATGCTATCTCCGAAAGCAAGCTTGTTCAAACCCGAAAACTGGCCATTCTAGGCTTGAATCCTGCTACCGAGTACTCAATCGAAATTACATCTCCTGATTTTCCTGATCTTTACACGTGTATTAATTTCCGTACCACACCTGATCAAGGTTTTATATCAGTCTTAGACTTAAAACTCACACTTAGAACACGTAAATCCGAATGATGTATTTCAGGAAGCCTCTCCCGAACAAACTACCACTTTATGTCAAGAAGAAATGCATCAAGAATCCGCTCGACTAAATGAGAATCGTCAACGCATGAAGAAACTACGGAAAGATAACAGCAAGACAATTTCATTGATGCGTGGAGAGCTCGAAAGCTTGAAATCGAAATGTGGCGGCACGGATAAAGGAGAGGAGCGGGCCCATAGAAGAATTTTATTCCTGAGAGAATTTGTCCGAAGAATAGAAGAAGAGTTGCATATTTTGCAAACTGAGATTGAAAATTTACGTCAAGCTATTATAAATCAAAAAGACATTGAGAGTTGGACGAAAATAAGATGGGAAACTGCCCAGGCCAATCAAGAAAAGATAGAAAGTGAGGTACAATGTCGAATATCGCAGGTCGATCGAATGCTCAAAGATATTACAAATGAGAACTCTGCTCTTTCTTCACGAAAGGATAAGCTGGCTGTCAGAAATCGGAAATTGTCCGCTGATATCGCACGTCTTAAAGAGAATCCCGACGTCCAGGGTATTGCAATGATCCTTGCTCGCCGAAAACAACGTTCCGAGATTACTAGGCGAAGGAAGCGACTGGAACAGGAGTTTTTGGAACAAATCTCTAGGGTGGAAAGATCAACTCAAGAAATCCTTGATGGATCGCAATTTGGTAATCTTCCTCCTTCGACGATCTTGCTTGAAAATCGTGCTTCGTTCAATCCTTAGATCTTGTATTCTTCTGCATATCTCCATCTGTAACATGCAGTCTCCGGTATTCATCTGTAGCATGCTGACTCCTGTATTAAATATCATGCAGCAATAGCAATTCACTTTGGTTATCATTTTGCTTAAGCTTGACCGAGTCTCCCGTACACTTTCCCAAGTTTGCTTTAGAGTTTTTCCCCCAGGGCACAATAGTTGCGATGGGCATATATCAGTGCGTCCTCGTCTGCATCTTCGGAAAGATCATATATAGACTTCACTCGCCCAATTATCAGTTCATGATCTTCCACTGGAATTCTTTCCACAACTTCACAGTGCAATCGGCCCAAAGCATCAGTTAAAGCTAAAGGACCAAATTTGGTGGCACTCCATTTGGCAGATTCGAAAAGATCGCCGATTCTTTCTTCTATTTTGAATCCAGCGATTGAAAAGGTGTGTGCAAGAGCAGCATGTTCTCTACATGCTCTTGGGAAGTTGACAATGAATTTGGACGACTGGCGAAGCAGTTCTGCGAATCGAGAAGGAAGCTGAACATTGAAACTGACCAGAGGATGTTCAGCCATCGAAAGAGTATTAAACGAAGACACAGTAATCCCACGACGTATCTTGTGATTTTCAGAGCAGCAAGTTGTAATTATGACGGCTTGATGTAAATGACTTTGATCCATTTTGTTCTCGCACCTGGTTGTGGAACACATCTCATAAATTTTCTCAAACCATCCTGCAGATTGTACGACGAATTATATCGTCTAGCATTGTGTAAGTAATAGGATGATGCAGCATTCGAAAAATTCGGCCGAGGGATCATTCGCAGTTACGGTTTCAGAGTCCAGAACATAGTAGTTTCCGAAAGCCTCAAGTTTAAGACAACAGATCTGTCACACCAAAATAAAACTGGCCAACCAGATTTATTTACGTCAGTATGAAAGCCGTCTGTCCTTTGAAAAACATAATTTCATCGCGGAAGAGTAAAGTAAGTTATAATCCGAAACCTCTTCAGTCAAAATCAATGCTCCTGGATCCTACAGTTGTATATCCATCACCACGACCTTCCAAGGGACTAGCGCCGAAATTCCATGGAAATAAGGAGGGTCTGACACCAGCAGAGGAGCGGCTCGTTCTAAATCCATTCGGTAGAATGCACTTGGTGCGATACACTAACAGCAAGCTCATTTAATTTCTTCTCCAATACGTCGTGATGTGTTCTCTCAACAACTACTACCGTCTGGTATATCACCATCATACACGTAGTTTCTAAATTGTAGCTCTTCTACAAAGGTTTCAAGTTATTCGAAATGCTGATACCAATAAATTATGGATTCTCCCAGATGGTCTTCATTCATCTATGGATAAACCCACAGGATTAGGACGCTGGATCCAGCCAAAGAAAGATATCATATCTTTCTTGGGTAAAGGCCAATATAAAAGAGCAATTCCCCAAGATTTAAATTCACGTGTCATATGGAGAGAAGATATGCCGGATTACATTCTTAATTTGCTTCGATTGAAACTTTTCTCCATCCTTGAAACAGAACCTTCATGGTTGCGCAACGTCAAGTCAGACGATGAAATTATAAAGCAAACCAAACACAATTTTCATTTTTTGTTGGATTGGACCGAGAATATTCCTTATACATGGGATGAGTTCCAGGTTGACGATCAAAATGTGACATTAATATTTTCAATGTGGAATCTCTTAGGTCGAGATATGATAGAAAAATGCAAAGAACGAAAGGCCATGGACAATGTGGAGTTGACTGTTTTGGATACATCTGGATCAGCGGCAAAGAGGCTCTTCACTATATTGTGGAAACTATGCGGATATATCTCAAAGGTTTGATAGGCTAGGCGTGCTTGTACCCTTACATGCTGGTAATATTCTGGTAATGTCTTGGAAATTTTCATCGATTCAGCTTCCTACCGGCTTAACAAACACGAAGGCTAGATATCCGATTCTATAATCAACACAATCAAGAGGCGAATAGACCTCATCACGGACGACGACAAGGATATGTAACGATCATTTCGCATATGTTTATTCGCAAGAGGTTAACCCCACTGATCATGGCCAAGAATTCATATTGAAAAGATGACAAAGGAATTGCTATGTACAACCAAACTCCTTATATTCATGACCAACCGTTCCCGCAGCGAAATATCACCAAAAGTGGCCGTTCGTTACTGCTCCAACGACGGCTGCACCGGCAACGAATCCAACCGACATTTGAACCACCTTGTTAATTTTCCGAGAATGTTTCAAGGTATCATCATCTTCCCGTTTCCTTTTTTTCGATATGGGTGAGGAATTTGTAGAGCTTGTTAAACGAGCTTGTTCTTCCTTTTCATATTGTTTACTTATTCGGGTAAGATCATTTTCTAATCGATCTAAACGAGCTAAAGTATCTGCATAACACTCTCGAATGGCGATTAATTTCTTTCGGTTTTCATCGAGTAGGGCAGAGGTAGCGAATGCATCCTGTTGGAGAGATACGACATCTGATTTGGAATGTGAATCGGTAGTAGGTATAATAGCCTGCGATTCTGGGTGGTTGGTGGTAAAATGCTTGACTGTTGCTTCTTCTCCGTTGTGGTGATTCTGCTTGTAGTTTCCCGTGATGTACTGGTCGTATGTGACTGGAACGGGGTCTAGGTAATGTCCTTCCTCGTGATCTATTTCCGTTGCCCCAGTACTACTTCTATCGTTTACATCAGCTTGAAAAGTTATTTCGGTAGAGTCTCTCTTTGATACAGGGGAGTTAGATTTGGCTGGTTTAAGCGAGGTTGTTTCTTGTTCAAGCGCGTCCTCGAGTTTTGAATAAAAATTAGCAGAAAGCTGAGTAAGTTTAGAGATCCGATCTTGTACTGTAACGCAAGTTGATGTGTACCGCGCGGTTTTTGAGCGTCTGATATCGTCGATTTTTGCGCGAATATTTTCAGTCAGGTCCATATGGTGTTTGTGACAACAGGATGTGGGTGATTTAGGGGCAGAATGACAAAAATATGACTGATTACACAAATAAAATCCCTTGACAAATATGTCTAAAATGCTGGTTCTGTTTTCAATTGTAACCCATGAAATCCCTTGATCTCATCTTTTAATAGGTCATTAACAAGTCGATGCTGCTCGACTCTATTCAGTCCCTCAAACTTTGTCGAAGCGATATCTATTGAATACATTTGTCCGCATCCTCCCGAGATGTCCAGAACTCGAAGACGTCTAGGTTGAAACTCCTTGGACAATTTTTCGTAAATTGCTTTTCCTCCTTTGGTAAGTCCCTCATTTGGTGTCGATGACGAGATGTAGCGCCTGCCAAACAACATTCTGATACGGTTTACACGCAGCATGATTAGTGTCAAGATATCGAATTGAAAAAAGGTTACGGGCATGTGACTCGTTTTGGTGGTGGCGATTCCCCGTCATGTGATTTGTATTTACTTTTGCTTTCTCGGCTAATTATACAGTGGGTATGAGTATTTCACTACATCAAGTATATTTCAAGTATATCCTGCCTTTAACCGGCGAAACGTGATGTGGCGAGATTCGGGACGGCTTGTGATTATCGTCCAAGTGCGGGGTCATGACCGCTAACCCTCTCTAGACGACCATGCTGGACGAAAGCGTACCCTGCCTTCTAACCCAGTTCATCACTAAATCTAGTTTTACAAACGAACCTGGAGCCCAGAAAGTTCTCCTATCGCCGATATAGTTTTTATACATGGCTTTGCAGAACATATCGATCGATATCAACAGTTTTTTGAATTCCTTGCGAAAAAGGGTCTTCGAATATTTGCATTTGATCAACGCGGTTTTGGAAAGACTGCAAAGACGAAATCTCAGTATGGTGTTACTGGTGGTTGGGCCCTCGCTTTAAAAGATATTGATGATGCCGTTCTAATGACCAAAAAAGAAGGTATACCTTTATTCTTGCAGGGTCATTCAATGGGTATATCCAGGTTTTGAAAAAAAAACCAGTAACTTTTTTCAGGTGGTGCACTTGTACTTGAATATGCTATTCGTAGACCTCATCGTCATTTGATCGATGGCTACATTTCTATGGCACCATTGATCGAACTTTCTGATACTGTATCTTCAATAGTTCTTACCATGGCGAATGTTGCCGCAAAGATGATGGGCTCGTTTCAACTTAGAAATATAGTTAAACCACAAGATATCTCTCGCGATCAGACTGTAGTGGAACAATACAAGAATGATCCGTATGTCTTCCTTTTCATTAAAATGGATTCAATTGATCTCGATAGTCTATGTCATCGTACTGGGACTCTTAAAGGTGTGGGTGACATGTTGGTCGGGTATTTGCGAGCTTTTTCGATCGTTAATTAGTTAGAGGAATGAACCTTTTAAAGCCAGAGAGCGCAAAGGCTATTACAAAGCCAATAGTTATACTTCACGGAGACGCAGACAAGGCGAGAGTTTAAAATGGTTTCCGCTAATTCACAGGTCAATTCCTACGAAGCAAGCAAACAATTCTTTGGGAATATTTCGTCAAAAGATAAAACATTCAAGACATATCCTGGGTATTTCCACGAATGTGAGAAATTGTATGTTTATCAAAGTTGATTATCTAGTACACAATGAACCTGGAAACGACCGATTTATAGTTATGAATGATGTATTAGACTGGGTTACAACGCATGCCCGGAATCTTTAATCTGTATACCAGTAGTTGTCTATCCTACTATAGGAGGTCCTTTTTCTTGTTTTAATCGTATCAAGGCAAGTTTTTGGAAACGGTTCATGGCATTGATAAAATGCCGTCCAGCCTAGCTATTTAAAAATCACATTTCTCATGTCAAACGTACAATATGTCTTTCAAGACGTTCCAAGATATCGACAACGGCTTGTCTTACATTGAAATCCGGGTGAAAAAGTCCCAGGGCAAGAGGACTCAATCCTCCTTTATGCTGTGGAAGACTACACAACAACTTGAGCATTTAGTATTTCTTCATTACGTGATAATACCTCATTAAGTTGTTCAATTTCAGTCACGTTATCTCGAAGAGTAAAGAAGAACTGGGATACTTCACTAGCTGGAATCTCTTTTAATCTTCGCAAACGTTCAAAATGGTGATCTACATCGCACACTGAAATAGGCCGTTTACAAAGAGCAACCGTATCCTTTTATCAGCATGTAAAAATAATAAAGGATACCAAAATTCTAAAACGATAGGAAGCAGTTTTCTTCCATCCTTCAAAGCGCATCATATTTACGGTTAAATCTCGTAATTTCGTATTATCGTCAGACCATACCCAACCTTGGCCTGGAATGACAAAATTGGTAGTATCTGTATGTAATACTGCTGATGATCCATATGCGAGTTCTTCATACGCCGAGGCCATTTGAATGAATCTCAAAATCCAGTCTCTCCATCGAGCTCGAACTGCAGATTCTCCAGAATGTGATTGAATCATTGTATATATCTAAATTAAAAACAGAAAAACAGAAACTGTACCTCGTCCATGAAAGCGTTATCCAAAGTGTCCATACGCAAAAGATCGCTAGAGGGGGTTCCGTTTGGAAAGTAGCGGTTCATTTTATCTAGTTGAGTAGGCATTTCTATTTCAGGAGAGATTTTGATTCTCCCGGTTTCGATGTTGCAGAGGACGTCCCACCAGGAAGGATGATTTTCAAAAGTTGGGTTGGTTACGCCTGCGATGAAGCCGGGGCTGTTTTTTGTTAGTAGAAAAGAAAATAGGGATATACAGGCAGAGAAGAGAGTCCACTTTTGATAAATCTGTGTATGGAAATGTTCGTTCAGTGAAGCCGCGGAGGAGACCTGTGCATCCGCTTGCCAGAGCACAAGCAGCCAAGACATGATTTGCAACGACACCAGAAGGCAAGCCGTGGCCGAGAAACATGACTCGTTGTTCTGTTAATAGGGCGTTTAGCAGGACGATGATTGGATGGGTTGAGGGCCCGCTGCTTGTGAGGTAGGGATGGTATGGAAAGGGCAAGGGGTTTGCTAGATGGGCTTTTGAAAAGGTGTTTATGAGGGTGATGACTGAGCACTGAGCAGGAGTCAAATATATGGGGAAATGGGGAATCTACGTCACCGACGACGCCTGGAGCGGTAGCTACGGGGACTCTGATGGGGACGTTTATTCCGTTGTAAACGACTTTAGTTTCGTACTCGTGAGTGTCTTTTGGGAATATGTCGTTGACGGGGGTAGTTTGACCGCCGATGGGGAAGAGGGTGGCTCTGTCGTCTGTGAGATCGTTTCTGTGGAGGGGCTGTATATAGGAGCGTTCTCTAAACATGTCCTTGTTGTCTGACATGAGGAGGATTAACTGTTCCCAGGGGGAGAGGGTAGGGATGTGGTCTACGTTCATTGAATTGACAGCAGTATAGAGGTCTGCGAGCGTTTGTACGTGGGGGGCTCTAAAGTATTCCTCGAGGGCCAGCAAAAGGACGGGCTGAGTGAGCGATTGAGGATGGGGGGGAATACCTTGTAGATGTGGAGGAAGGAGTGGCGGGTGCATATGGCCATTGCCTTTACGAGGGCGCCGCTGGCATTAGACGGAGAGAGAAAGGCGAGCTACCGGCGGACCTC
>LXFE01000514.1:0-15375 GCA_001929475.1 Neolecta irregularis DAH-3 | reverse complement strand
TCATCACCCTTTCCCTGATAATTTGGAATGTTCCACAGAAAGACATCCCCTGTTCGTTTTCCATTTCGGTAAACATATTACTGTTCAAAATATCAATCAGCATCATGTTAGCAAAAGGTCGAGGATAGAAGACTTCTCCGAATCACTTATATAGTTTCTTCATGTCTTGTCACTGTATGCAATGGTCTATTATATAATAAACCTTATATTATCCATTTATTTTCTAATACACACTGAGAAGGCGGCGAGGAAAAATAAATATATCACCTGACCAGATTATAAAACGTCACACATGCAGAAAATTACTTTTTTACCAAACTATTTCGATCAATGATGAATGCGGACTGTTTGTTCCCGGAGTTCTATGGTCTAATCAACTATGGATGACTCGTTAATTCGGGCGATGTGGATATCAGCCGACGATATCACCACCTGAGTGGCTGATTTTCAGTTTGAGATTGAACTAGTTTGGTTTAGGTAGATGTAGTCTACAAATTATTGTGATTAAGGATAGCTATGCCTGTGTATATCAAGACTCTGGGATCAGCAGACCAGGTGTGTTTAGTTTACTAGATGCTATTAGTTATCAATAAGAAGAGAAGCTTTTGGTTGTTTGAAACTTATTAAAAACTTCAAGTAGTCGATCACCAATCTCAAGAAAGAACGATGGTACAAAGTCTTGCTAAATCTCAATTCGAAATAGTGTTATGTCTGTCAAGTGTCGCTTTGATTAATAAACCAAGGGAAACAATCTACAGCTGCAACTCATCGTTGATTCAAATTGCGATTATCCCAACCACTTGTCTACGGAACATGTAATCTTTTCTGTTATTTAAACTCGTGTATAATAAACTTTAATTAAAGGAGAAGGCTGGATTCATCAACAGCCACAGCGTAAGAGCCTAGATCACTCATGGTATTTAGTATATGAAAATGGATGATTATATTTACAAATAATGCCTTGCGAGTTTACTACAAAAGAATAGGAACACTCCAAGGCAACAATAGAACATTATACCCTACATTTCTTTCTCCATTTTCAAACGTTCCTCAACACTCTTCCTCCATTCCCTTAACCGTTGCTTCTTCCCAAACTTCTTTTTATCACGCTTTCTACTCTCCTCGTTCCTATATGGCTGATATTTTTTAATCCCAACGTATTCATTAAGCTCCTTTTCAGTTGCGTTCAATATATCGTCGACTGTAAGGCCAAATGTTGTCGGGGTACATTCTCGATACCGAAATCGGGTAGCTTGGCCATTAACAACATCCTCGTAATTGATATTGAATTTTTCATCGATAAAAGAGTCTAACTTTTGCTTTTTCGGACGCTGAGTGGATGATTCTTGAACGTTGGTTTTGGTTATATCGCTAATATCGATGTCATCATCCCACTTAGGCATTTTCTCTCTAGTATCATAATACTCGTCATTGAATATTCCACTCATCCTCTTATCCCAAACAGCAGGGTCAAATTCTTCCTCTAGGTCATTCTCCGTAATGCCCGAAACACCACCGCCGACTGCAATTTTCTTTAGCCGTTCTTTGATTTCTTCCCGCTTCAACTTTTTGAATCTCGATAAGTCTTCTTTTTTCTCCTTCACCTTCCGCTCTTTGACCTCCTTGCGTTTTTCTTTTCTTTTATTGTCGGTTCGACGAACAGTTGGAACGTCTCGTGCATGAGAGGTGATTTCAGTAGATTGTTCAAATCGAAAATTATAATTCGTTTCGAAAATATCTGCCTTCTCATCAAATTCTTCTTCGTCGATTAATTCGGATACAATCTGATCGTAAGATGGAACGGTTTTATTTTCTTTATCGATCCAAGCTTTATTCGTGAGGAAATCCAGCAGAAACTTTTCATTGTCATCTTTAGGTGCAATTGAACCGGCATGCTCAGCCAAGAATCTTTTATAGCTATCTTCTTCTTCTGTTTTTTCAAGTGAGCTCTTCTTGCGTGGAACGAGCAAATCGTCATCGTTGACCTCATCACTCTCATGGAAAGCGTTAATAACGTCCCGCCGGAGTTCTTCCTGTTCCATCTCGTGAGTTTGAATTTCTTCTTCCACATCGATATCAATATCACCATCAAGTAGCCGTTGACGATGATAGTCCTTTAGTCTGATCGGTTTCTCCTTTCTCGCATTTCGTTTGACATCAAGTTCGGTTTGTTTGAAAAAATCCTTATCAGCTTTGTAAATCCCTGGATCTTTCTCGCGAATCATTTTCAAGGTTTTGAATAGTGCAGCATCTACGGCGGGGGTGATAAGCTCTCCGTCCGAATCTTCCTCTCCCGATGAGCTCGAGCTGCCATCTTGTGCGTTTCCCCCGTATTTCTCCTGAACTGGGCCTGTCAGAAAATTCAAATATTCAAGAATGAATACGTCTGGAAAGTTCATCTCGCTTTTTGTTATACTCGAATTTCGATGCGTATGATTCATTAATCGTTATAACATCTCCAATATCTGATTCAAGGTCTTCGGCGAGCTTTTTCCTATTCCCTTCTTCAGCATGGATTGTTTTCTTCGCGGTAGATTTCTTCCTTGGCATAGCTCAAAACATAATTTGGCAGTTATCAATCATGTCTCATCGAGCGCCTGTAATTACCACTAATTATTACTCAAATGGTTGCAACAAATTAACAGGTGACTGGCTCCAACTTAGTCTTATTCACCACCAAGTCCTGGAGTCCCTAATTCCGCTGACATATAATGACTTCTAAAATCGTTAAACCTGACGGTCAAACTCTGGATGAATTCGAAAAAACTGTTTCTCAGGCCATAACCGATCTCGAATCCCTCCATGACTTTCGAAAAGACTTGCGACCGTTGCAGTTTTCAGGTGCTCGTGAGGTATTTCCTCCTTCATTGCAAATAGATTCAAAGATATAGATTGAAGTGGCCGGAGGTCGAAAAGCAATTGTCATTTTCGTCCCAGTATCTCAACTCACCTCTTTCCACAAGATCCAACAAAGGTGATTATCTTTAATTCAGAAATCAAGAAATCAACGCTAATTTCGAAGACTCACCCGGGAACTCGAAAAGAAATTTGCAGATGAGCATGTCGTATTCCTAGCCCAAAGACGAATCCTACGAAAACAGTCGCGAACCTCGCGAGTGACCCAAAAACGACCTCGATCCCGTACACTCACTGCAGTCCACGACGCAATGTTGGAGGATATGGTATATCCCACGCAAATCGTCGGAAAGAGAGTTCGTGTTACTGTTGATGGACGCAAGATCATCAAAGTGTAACTTCTTCTCAA
Organism: Neolecta irregularis DAH-3; assembly: GCA_001929475.1. Classification (NCBI taxonomy): domain Eukaryota; kingdom Fungi; phylum Ascomycota; class Neolectomycetes; order Neolectales; family Neolectaceae; genus Neolecta; species Neolecta irregularis. Next base: position 12,110 of record LXFE01000514.1, on the reverse strand, counting down.
ATGTGCTATACTAATGATAGAATTCTTGATACCAAAGATTCGGCAGCGATTGATTTTAAACTGGATTCCTTTCAGAGCGTATATAATAAACTCACAGGGAAAAATGTTGTTTTTGAGCTCTCACAGGAGTCGTAGATAGCTTTATCTCGTGGTAAGCTGAAACCTGAATGTATCTAAAATGTTCATCTGCATTCTCTGTTCGTCAAGGAAAGATCATGTACTTTATATCCCGCCAAAATCCTAATATCCCCAATCATATATGAAAAATCATCAAATAAGCAATAATCCTCAACCAAAATAAGCAGCAAAAGTTAACAAGCACATCCACTATTGGCTTTTGCTACATCATGTCGTTCAGTAAGATCAACACGTTGGTCTCTAGTCTGCTGCCTTCGATTGACTACTTCCTCTGGTAGACTCTTCGCTGCATTGTTAATCCCGATTGATCATCCTAGACACACCAATAGCCGCAAACACCTCCTGGACATTCTTTCCTGTCTTGGCGCTGGTCTCGAAGAACGAACACTTAAATTCCTCCGCATAACCTTCTCCATCAGCCGTGCTGACAGCTCGCTCCTCTTCTGCATCCGCCTTGTTCCCACACAAGGCAATGACAATGCCTGGACTTGCCTGTCGTTGAAGTTCTTTGACCCAGCTTTTAGCTTTCTCTAAACTGGTAGGTTTCGTGATATCATAAACAACAACGGCAGCCTGAGCATTACTACCACGAGTCAGCATAGCAGAAATAATAGACACACCGATAGTACATGGGCGCTAAGCTATGAAATCTTTCTTGGCCAGCTGTGTCCCATATCTCAAACTTGACAACCCGATTCTCGACACGGCACTTCTGAGTCAAAAATGCTGCTCCAATGGTCGGCTCTCGGTTTTCCTGAAACTCATTGTTGACAAACCGCAGGACGAGCGAGGACTACATGTGTGAGTCGAACAAATGCATACAGGCTATATGCCTTTCCAACTGCAGCCTCCCCGAGAAGGACGAGTTTGCACTGAGACGGGCGTAGAGCGGGCTCATTGTCCAACGATGCACGGGCAGACATGGCGATAGGAGGGGTGTGGAAGATGGAACGGGGGCAAAATAGCGGTGCACACGTGACCCGCGTGGAGCTACGTCCCACGCTGGCCACCCACACGTTGATCAAGCCTTCGCCGGATTCGGATAGTGGTGAAACTCGTAATGTATTTGTTCTGTCCCACCTGTGGAATCGTCCAACCTCACCACCAAATCTTTGACCCTCCTACTGTGAGGGCTTAATCATCCCCCATTGTTGATGGCATGGGCACCCCCAATTGCAAGCCACCATAACCCCAACGGTTCAAGATTCACTGACGTTGGTACTGACCAAAGCAGCCTGACTGTGGCAAGCAGTACCCCTGAGCCAAGTCTGGGTGGTCACAATCTTTGCCACCTGAGAGGTATGCAGGGAGGTAAACCAAGATAAGGAAGTGTATGTGCCAGTTCTTCTATAAGTAGGGCCTGGCTTGCTAATCAAGCCAGGCCCAACCGGAGCAATAATATATACATAGTTCCTTTATTTCCAGAATCGTGATCCTATATTTCCAGCAAAGCTTGCCGAGCGGCAAGTCCAGACACCCAACACTCACACTACCTGTGGAATCCACCAACCTCACCCTTTGATATCAAGTACCTATTTATAATGACCCACCAATGGAATCGTCTAGCCTCGATAGTCATTATAAGTGGGTACTTAATATCAAAGGGTGAGGTTGGTGGATTCTGCAGGTAGGACGGTCACAGATTTTGTAAGTCATATTTCCTTCCCGTCAAGCCACCTTGCCGTATTGGTAAGATATACCCAAAGGGTATGTCCTTACAGATTTGGTGGTGAGGTTGGACGATTTCACAGATGGGACATGTAGCTCACCAAGAGGATGATCGCAGGATACAACGACTTCCTGTTAGCTATCCCACCTATGTGAACAGTTTTCTTGTCCTAAACTTCTTCTACGAATGAGGAGAAGATGGAGGGCATCATATAGGGTCGTATTTTCGCCTCCGAGCCTTTCCGTAGCCAAGTCTTTGAGAGGGTGTTGGTCTGATCATCATGGCTACTCGGGCTAGACCATAGCCTGGGAATAGGTTAGAAGAGGGTGAGTTATGTATAAAGAATTATAAATTTCTCAGCATATTTAGTTCCTTCATACAGCAATTGAGTGCGCAGGACATGAGAAAGCGAGTCTTGTGGATTTATATCCCCATCCGTTTCCCCTCCTGGCTCCATTGGTTAGGGAGACAAGAGTGAATATGGAGGGTTAGGTAGGAAGAAGATAGAGAATAAGAGGTGTGAAGTAAAGAAGGTCGGATTAGACTAGATGCTATATATGACAACCGAAGCCGAGAACACCTGGGTGATGGACGAAGAAAAGTTTTCAGTCCTGAAGGGTTTTTATAACCTGCATCACCACCAAGAACATAATAAACAAATGAATACATATGAATATTCTATTAGAGTTGTAGGCTCTATTTTACGTCCTGATTGAAAATCATTGGTATATTCGGGTTTCTAGGACAATCAATCAAACGAGAACACAGCAGGGCTAACCCTCCCTAGCAATGCCACCACCCTTAATATCGCATTCGCAGATATCAAATGCTTCGCTGCATTCACCATTACCGCGGCATATGCACCTGTATATTATGCCCTTCTCCATCTTGTATCCAATATGGGCCTACGCATATTATTGCGCCTATGAAAAGTATATCCGCTCTGAAGAATGGACGTTCGTTACTTTGGGCGGACTGATAACTTTAAACACATTAATTTGGCTCGGTGGTCATTGGAGTGTTGATATCAAAGCCTTAACAACGGCTACAAAGGCAATTATTTAGTCTCAGGAGGATGCTGATGGGTTAGAAAAATAATGTTAAGACTTGTGGTTTGATCAAGATTAAACCATCTGCAAATCAGGGTCAGCCTGAGATCTGTCCTTTGGTCCATACCAAGGTATTGCAAGGCATTGAGGGATGACTTATATATGGTAGATCCCAGGCCATGATGACGAGATCTCTTTCCTCTTCCAAAAGAAGCGTTTCATCTACTCCTACGAGAAGAAACAGTTCCAGGAAATGGTTTTTCCAATCGATTCGGACCCATTCACTGAAGATATTCTCTCTTCCCCTGGCCTCAAGACCTCCGATATCGCTTTTCTCACCCGTCACTATGGTTTAAACAAATTCGATATTCCTGTCCCCTCGTTCAAAGAACTCTTCAAGGAACATGCCGTCGCTCCGTTCTTTGTATTTCAAATATTTTGTGTGGGACTATGGTGCCTAGATGAATACTGGTATTATTCACTTTTCACGCTTGTTATGCTAGTCATATTCGAATCGACAGTTGTATGGCAGGTATATAATTTGTATTTCACCGTTGTTCTGACTAATACTTGGTAGCGCCAACGAACTTTGAACGAATTCAGGACAATGAGCATTAAACCGTATTCTCTTCTTGCCAAACGAGACGGCAAATGGACTGCAGTCCAGTCCGACGAACTTTTTCCTGGTGATATCGTTTCCATTAGTATCCTACAATTATATCCCCGACTGACATCGCAGCCAGAACGAAGGACGACTCCGGCCTTCCTTGCGATCTAATCCTTCTTCAAGGTACCGCAATCGTCAACGAAGCAATGCTCTCTGGAGAATCGACTCCTCTTCTTAAAGAAAATCTACAGCCTCATCCTGGTCCTCTCGATACTACTGGAACGGACAAGAATAGTCTGCTTTGGGGTGGTACGAAAGTGCTTCAAGTTACCCCATCACCCGAACACTCGACTCCAGACAATGGGGCAATCGCATTAGTTACTAAGACAGGATTCGAGACTAGCCAAGGAAACCTCGTTCGAACAATGATTTTTAGCACTGAACGAGTGACCGCCAATAACGTTGAAGCCCTTCTTTTCATATTGTTTCTCTTGTGTTTTGCAATTGCTGCCTCCTGGTACGTTTGGCAAGAAGGTAACCCCCACATTTTGCCTTTGGCTCTGATTATTTAAGGAATTCGAAACGAGCGAAAGAAGTCCAAGCTCCTCCTTGATTGTATCTTAATCGTGACGTCTGTCGTCCCGCCTGAGCTTCCGATGGAGCTATCTCTAGCAGTCAATACATCCCTTGCAGCACTGAGCCGTCACGCAATATTCTGTACCGAACCTTTCCGCATTCCTTTCGCAGGAAGAGTCGATGTAATTTGTTTTGATAAAACAGGAACTTTAACTGGAGAAAATCTGGTTGTCGAAGGAATCGCCGGGTTAAGTAGAGATATTTTGAATCCCAAAAATGCACCAGAAAATACAAAGTTAGTGCTCGGAACAGCCCATGCATTGGTTAAGTTAGATGATGAGGTAGTCGGCGACCCAATGGAAAAAGCTGCAATCGAGAGTCTTGGCTGGAAGGTTGGGAAGAAGGACCTCATTTTCACAAACGTCGGGGAAATGATTCAAATTAAGAAACGATTTCAGTTTTCAAGTCAACTCAAACGTTCTTCGAGCATCTTCGCAATCGCTGGGCGAAACTTCGTCAGTGTAAAGGGTGCACCAGAAACAATTCGAAGCATGTTGAAGGACGTCCCTACAGGGTATGATGATTGTTACAAGAAGTTTGGGCGCATGGGAAGCCGAGTTTTGGCTTTGGCCCTGAAGCCCCTGGATATCTCCGTATATTTCAGGCCTATAAAGTGAAACTAACCTTAGGTTGGGAAGGTTGTGCGAGAACAAGCTGAATCTCAGTTGCAATTCGTGGGGTTCTTAATATTTAACTGTCCCTTGAAGCCGGATGCAGTGAAGACGATTGAGATGCTGAATGAATCTTCACATAGAGTGAGCATTTTCTCTTTTTTCAACTTTTGACATTTTTAGTGCGTCATGATCACGGGTGATAATCCTCTTACGGCGGTTCACGTTGCTGAAGAAGTGAAGATTGTTGAGAGGAAATGTCTTATCCTTGATGACCATAATGATGGTACCTCAGTTCCACTCAAAACTATGCTTACAGAAGATATTTCTTTCAAATCGGTCGACGAGAAGATTAACATCAAAGTAGATTTATCTGCTCCCATTGACACCAAGCTCTTTCAAAAGCACGACATCTGTATCACTGGACATGCATTAGCCCAGTTTCAATCGCATCCGGATGTTCTTTCCCTTCTTTTGAATACCTGGGTTTATGCCCGAGTTTCTCCATTGCAAAAAGAATGGATTCTAGCAAGCCTGAAAAACGCCGGCCTTACAACACTCATGTGCGGAGACGGAACCAATGATGTAGGGGCTCTGAAACAGGCACATATTGGAGTCGCATTGCTCAATGGCTCTGAGGAGGACTTGCAGAAAATTGCCCAGCATCAGCGAACCACGAGATTCAAAGAAATATACGAGAAACAGATCCAATTAGCAAAGCGATTTAACGCAGCTACCCCACCGATCCCTTTGGCAATTGCTCATTTATATCCGCCGGGATCAAATAATCCCCACCGCGAACGGGCATTACAAGCAATGGGAAAAACGGACGGGGACAAAGCCGTAAGTACTTCAGATACTCCGACAAATGCAGCTGCACAACTATCTGATAAAATGTTGGCTTCGATGATGGACGAAGACAATTCTGAACCGCCCACAATCAAACTTGGTGATGCTTCTGTTGCTGCTCCATTTACGTCCAAACTATCAAATGTTATGGCGATCGCGAACATTATTCGACAGGGTCGATGTACCCTTGTCGCTACGATTCAAATGTACAAGATTCTTGCGCTGAATTGTCTTATCTCCGCATATTCCCTAAGTGTCCTTTATCTTAAAGGTATTAAATTTGGTGATGGGCAAGCTACCATATCTGGGATGTTGATGAGTGTTTGCTTTTTGTGTATATCAAGAGCAAAGGTAAGTGTTCATTATCCTGAGTGGAATTAATTGTGAAGCCGATTGAGAAATTAAGCAAGGAACGGCCTCAGCCTAATATCTGGAACTGGTATATTATGGGGAGTGTTTTAGGCCAATTTGCGATTCATATCGTTACTTTGATATATATCTCAGGCTATGTTGAAAAGTTTGAAACGTAGCCCCCGCCTGTGAGATTTTTACTGATGTTCAGTCCTGAATCAAAAGTAGATCTTGAGGCAGAATTTAAACCATCGTTGCTTAACAGCGCAATCTACCTCCTTCAACTTGCTCAGCAGGTTTCAACTTTTGCCGTCAACTATCAAGGTCATCCTCACCGTGAACGAATTCGCGATAACAAAGGCATGTACTACGGTCTTCTTGGTGTAGGTGCAATCGCTCTCTCGTGTGCCACTGAGTTTATACCCGAACTCAATGAAAAGATGAGACTTGTTAAATTTACTCAAGATTTCAAATTGACCATGACTACGGTTATGATAATCGATTTTGTTGGTTGTTGGGTTGTGGAGCAAATCTTCAAATGGGGATTTGCCGACCTTAAAGCTAAAAGAATTGCCGAGAGGCGGAGGTAGTAATTTTATTATCTTTTATTGCATTTAGAAATTCATGCAGAATAGATACTCGATGCATATCGTGGTTTCCTGAGTACGGATATATCTACTAGATCTCCGCTTCCATTGACGACTTGTTATTTCACCAAAACAAATTTTATTATCTCTCAGTCTTAGATTAGCGTCATGAAGCATATTGTATCGAAATTTTCGACAGGTTTCAAATAATATTCATGATTCTGTGGTGCGGACACGGGAATAATCTTATCTCCCGCGTGGCCCGCTATCGATAAAAATTACTCCCAACTTCATATATTCCAAACCACCAATGACTACCACATTTTCCTCCTTGGGAATTTCCGAATGGTTGTCAAATGCGCTTACTTCTCTTTCTCTTACCTCTCCGACTCCGATTCAAAAATTGTGTGTGCCGACAATACTTGACGGTACCAGAAGATTCCCTTCCCAAGTCTGATATTAAGGTTCAAGTTGTATAGGTGGTGCAAAGACGGGTTCGGGGAAGACTATCGCATTTGCATTGCCAATATTACAGGCTTGGTCTAGAGATCCCTGCGGTATCTACGCGGTGATATTGACACCCACTCGGTAATATTTTTTCACGAAATATTTGGCCGGTTGACGGTTAGAGAACTGGCATTACAGATCGCCGAACAGTTTGCTGCATTAGGGGCGCCTATGAATCTTAAATATGTAACAATCCTCGGCGGTCAAGATATGACTACGCAATCCATCGCATTATCTCACCGTCCTCATATAGTCATTGCGACTCCAGGGAGATTGGCCGACCATATTCGATCAGACAAAGTGTTCTTGAAAAAAGTCAAGTTCCTGGTGCTTGATGAAGCAGATCGATTATTAATGGAAACATTTGCACGAGATTTAGAGGTTATTATGAATGAAATTCCGTCGACGAGGCAAACGCTGCTTTTTACGGCTACTATTACAGAGGATATCAGACTGATTTCTGAAGCCAAGAAGATACCACTTCATGATGTTACGAACAAGTATTTGATCTTGCGGATTACACCCAGTTGATAAATAGACTTGCCGTCCCCGAATCATTAACACAAAAATACTTATTACTCCCATCACACGTCAAGGATGCTTATCTTCACGTATTATTACAATCATATCCCGAAAACAGCATAATTATTTTCACAAATACGATACGAACAGCGACTGTTTTGCCTTTATTATTAAGAAAATTAGAATATCGCGTAACATCTCTGAATTCCTCACTTAGTCAGCAAATACGAATAGATAACTTGCATCGATTTAGGGCTTCTGCGGCGAGGATACTGGTCGCTACGGATGTCGCTTCTCGAGGATTAGATATTCCTGTTGTGGATCTTGTGATTAACTACGAGCTGCCGCGCGATCCCGATGATTATATTCACCGTGTTGGACGGACTGCCCGTGCCGGACGAGGCGGTGAGGCGGTGAGTATTGTTACGGAGCGAGATGTACTGCTGGTGAAAAGTATCGAGGAGCGAGTTGGTAGTGAAATGGAAAAGGTGGAGATTAAAGATAAGCATGTTTTGGAGGTTGCAGTCAAGGTTAGTGGGATGAAACGAGAGGCAATTTTGGAGATTGAGAAGAATGAGGATCGCAGAATTGGGAAGAAGAGAAAGAGGGGATCTGGAAAGCGGACGGACTAGGATTGCTAGAGTCAATATTCGCAATAATAACTTGTTTGCAGAGTGTTCTCTGCCATGTATCGAAGGCAATAACAGTAGAAATGATCGTAGATAGACCCAGTGTAGCAGACTGTATTATTATGAAATAATAAATTCAGGTACAAAAGTTGTACAATAGAGGAATCCACGAGGAATATACAACTCCTCTTCACAGGTCGCAAAAGGTTCAAAAGTATGGGTAAAAGGACAAGGCAAAGAGGACGTTTTTGATATTTTCAGATACACAAATCCAGACACAAATTCTAATATTGAGCCTGTTGTATTTGAACTTCATCTTCCTGCTGTTGATAACCTTCTAAATTTTGTGATGGTTCAACAGGCGCGACTTGCGGTTTTCCAATCTCTTCCGATCGAGGTTCATATACTGGTTCTTCGGGTTTTGGTTCAATGATGGTAACAGCGTCTGGCAGCGTCATTATAGGTCCGGCTTTACCCGTAGGATCTGTCGTGTCAATGGAGAAGGCAAGAAGAGTTGAAAGTACCTGTGCCCAACATGATTTTGACTTTGATCCCGAGAACACCTTGTCGAAGAAGGACGTGTCGAACCGCGGAATCAATAAAATCGTTGGCTGGTTGACCTGAATGAATCATGAAACCTAGAAATTAAGTATAGTGAAAAATAAGCATTCGTTACCATCAGTGAATTTCATGCTCTTGGCTCGAGCAGCTCGGAGTTTTCCACTGACGACGACTTCACAACCTTTTGCCCCGCTTTCCATGATAAACCTCAAAACACCATAACAAGCTCGTCGCACAGCCAATCCTGCGAGCAATTTGTACCGTAGACTTTCACATTGAGCAACTGCACACAGCCCACGATTCTGAACTCGCTCAGCATAAAGCTCAACTGTATTCTCGCCAAACTTGAATCGTTTTTGAATGAGCGAGGTTAATTCTCGAATACGTCGGCCCTTCTCACCTAGGACTTCTTGGGTGTGCGTGGCTCGAACAATTATTTCGGTTCGTGCGGGTGTGACTCTGACTTCGACGCCAGAATATCCATCTTCAGCAAGTTGATGGGCGAAAAATTCATTGATCTCAGCAAAGAATACACCGTCAGCGACAAACTAGATATCTTAGTATCAAGTTGCTTATACTAGGAATTTTGAGGTTGGGGATAATTCAGATATTTGTCAATGTTGCGATCACGGAATCCGCGAATTCTCAATCAAGAGGTGCCAGAGACTAGTCATCATGATATACCCGATCCTTACCCCGAAAAAAAATTAGAAAGTACCTTTCGTTTTTTTGAAATGGTGGTCATGATTCGCCGGTGAGTGAGAAGTGAGCAGCAGAGAAATTCGTGGTGGTGATCCGTGACTCTGCCTGAAAAAGCCCCTAATTTTCTCAAGTTTCACCTGATCCTTAAATTCAACATTATTTCTCCAGCATTTAGGACAATGGCATCAGAAGCGTTCGCCAAAACTCGAGAAAAACGGATAGAGACAGCAGATATAAAACTCTCTAAATCACTAAGTTACATCCTCCGCCACGGTGCCTTGAAAGAAAACCTGCCGGTACGTTCGGATGGATATATTTCTCTTCCCTCCATCCTCTCACGCCCGAAATTCAAAGGTGTACAGATGAGTGATATCCAACGAGTCGTCGAAAAATGCGAGAAACAAAGGTTTAATTTACAACGGGAAAATGACGCATGGTTTATCCGCGCGAATCAAGGTCATTCAATCCAAATTGACCAGTTGGATGTGAAACCCATCACCAGTGCCGATCGGTATCCAGTAGTGCTACACGGGACGTACTCATCTGTGTGGCCAAAGATTCAGGAAGAGGGGTTGAAAGTCATGGGACGGATGCATATTCATCTAGCGACTGGGAAATTCGGCGAAGCGAAGAGTGGGGTACGAAGAAATTGTAGCGTGTTCATTTATATCAATCTGAAAAGGGCACTAGAGGATGGGATAGAATTTTCTATTTCGGAGAATGGAGTAGTGTTGACCAAGGGGCGGCACGGTGTTCTCTCGAAGGAGTATTTCGAAGGAGTGGAAGATAGGAATGGCAAGGTCATTTGGCCAGAGATTGTCAATGATCAAGCGATATAAAGATTGGTCTATTTTGGTGTTTGGCTCTGTTATCGTTGTAAAAAGGCAAAAGCTGTACTAATGCATCATGATGTTGACATTCTAAATTGCTTTCCTGGTAATCCGAAGCACCGAAATCCGTTCCCGACCAGACAGTCTTTCTAATATCCTCTGACCATAAGCGTACTTTCAAGTTGCATGTATACAGTAATGTCAAATAAATCCATTTTCTTAAGTTTTGGATTCAGCGACGTATGGACGAGGTACAAAGCGCCCCGTTCAGCCAGTGCTGCCTAACATGTCAAATAAGACACTAGGGGAGGTCGAACGGGTAAGGAATCGATTAGCTGGTAAGTTGTTTTCAACCCGTCGGTACCGCCTGACCACCGTGGATCTTCAGACTGACATGTAGGAACATACGGCGGATTAAAGAGAATGATATCAAAAGGGCCCCGGAGTCCAGAGGACAACGACGTGTTTAAACAGATATATCTGTCGCAGTTGTTCTTTTCCAATGTCCGAATTGTAGCATTGACGGCGCAAGGGTTTATGTCTGTGCATATATGTACTAGCCGTATTAGTTGATTCAGGATTGAAGGAGGAACTTGAGTTCTCAAGGAGGGAGTGCAAGAATGTCGAGACGCAGCCACTTCCGGAGCTTTGATCAGTTTAAATAGGAGAAAATGGGGCACCCTATTTCCAAGACTAGAGGTGTTGGGAAGGATGAGAGAAAGAGGATATCGAGTTCAAGAGCGTCGAGCAGCGCAAATGTGTCTTCTTATTTGCTAAATTCGAATAGGCGAGATTGATATACCCGCGGGTTCATAGACTGTTATGTAGTCTTTGTGAGATAAATGTGAGAGATTTGGAGTGGGATGCATTTGAGGAAGTTGAAGGATGCACGTGTTTTGGAGAGAAAGAATTTTGACTACAATTCTTCTTTCTTTTCTACTCGCCCTTTGCTATGAGGTATATCGCATTCGGGCCGAGTGTGTTTATATGTCTAGGGTGCACACTTGCTATTTTTGTTCAGGGCCGGTTTACGTATGACGTTTTGGGTTGGGGACGCTGACGATCTAGCCGGGCCATGGTGTAGGATTGTGATTTTGAACGAGAGTTTACTGTTTCAGATGATGTTTGTGCGGAACGATGCAAAGGAGTTTAGGTTTTGCCGGTCCAAGGTATGTGTAACATTGAGGGGAGGGCTGAGATGCAGTGCCACGCGAACTTTAAGATGAAGCGGAATCCGCGGAAAGTGTGTACTTTGTAAGTGGAGGCATGCTGAGATGCAGGTGCGGTGGACGAAAGCGTTCCGGAAGGCGACTGGCAAGGAGATGACCATTGACTCTACGCTGCAGTTTGCGGCGCGCAGACATGTTCCTACGCGGTACAACCGGGAGCTGTTGTCTACAACGATCAAGGCTATGAAGCGGATTGAGGAGATTCGGGATAAGCGGCAAAAGGCATTTTTCAAGAAGCGGATGACGGGCAAGAAGGAGCAGCAGTTGATGGAGGATGCATTGGTGGTGGACCGAGACGAGGGACGGATGAAGGAGAAGAAGGAGAAGACGGAGAAGAAGGAGGAGAAGAAGGAGGAGGAGGAAAAGGAAAAGACGAAAATCCCGGTGCTGCTCAGGAAGAAGCAGCGAGCGGTGCAGCGGATGGAGATGGATTGATTAGTCAGTCGATTAGTCAGCGGAGGTAGCGTCGAACGAATAAAGGCGGCTGTGGCGTCGGGATTAGCGAGCTACTTGCTAACCACCACGCCGTTCCGATGCACACCCAGACTCACACCGAGATCGAAACGCAGATTGGGCTCGAGCCGCCCAAGGCCTCTGCATCGGCGGCCCTGCCGCAGCCGCCGGCGGGGCTGC
>LXFE01004040.1:2378-16963 GCA_001929475.1 Neolecta irregularis DAH-3 | reverse complement strand
CTTGATCGTATGCACATTTAACGCCAGATCATGCAAACGAGCTTGTACCGAGTCAAATCTGGCAATGACTCTAGACGACATTATGGAATCTGTTAAAGGAGCTATTGTTTCCCCAAATTCTGGTTCGTCTTGCAAAGTCTAAATTTGACTGTAGACGATGAAATTCAAGAGACGCTGTTAAATGCACTTGGCTTTGACCAAATTGAACTTCTCTCGGATATCATTATTAATCGTCAAAAGTTGATACAATTGTTTAACACGGGACAAGATAGATCTCTTATCGATCAATTGGTATCTAGAAAAGATCGCGATGCTGCACTACGGCAGAGAGATCACGTCTTGTTACCGCAGGGAACAAGGATTGCTAAAACACTGCCCCACGTATATCAAACACACCAAGCTGGGAATTTCCTCAATGCTTACGGTATGAAATATTCTCTTCCGATAGGATCGATTCGAGAGGAATTTGATGTATCCTTTCTCGTTATTTGTCTAATTATAGCACTATGAAGAAATTACGGTCCCCGCGGCTGAAAGACACCACTTTGACAATGTTGCAATGTTGTCTCTTGACAAACTTGATGATCTTTGTCGTGGGTGTCTCAAGGGCTATACAACCCTTAATCGAATGCAATCTTTGGTTTTCCCCACTGCGTACGGAACGAATGAAAATTTGCTTATTTGCGCTCCAACTGGTGCAGTACGTCCACTCATGCCATACCGCTCAAAGTCAGGGTAAAACTGACGTTGCCTTGTTTACTATTCTACGAACCATTTCTCAATACTTTAAAGATAAACCTCCTTCCGACTCGAAAAACTTTCAAATTGCCTTGAATGAATTCAAGATCGTTTATGTTGCGCCTATGAAAGCTTTAGCCGCTGAAATTGTTCAAAAGTTTTCAAAAAAATTGGAGTGGCTTGGTGTTGTTGTCCGCGAGTTGACTGGTATTTCTTTATACGGACAGATTGACTCTGTAGGTGATATGCAATTGACAAAATCTGAAATTGTAAAAACGCAAATTATTGTGACGACACCTGAGAAATGGGATGTTATTACGCGTAAATCAACTGGGGATGTCGAACTGGTGAATAAAGTGAGGCTGCTCATAATCGATGAAGTACATTTGCTTCACGATGAACGGGGTGCCGTTATTGAAAGTTTGGTTGCGCGTACCCAAAGACAGGTTACATCTAGTTCTTCATCAGAGTAACGATTAGGTCGAAGCTAGTCAGCTGATGATACGTATCGTTGGTCTATCTGCCACTTTGCCAAATTATGTCGATGTTGCAGAGTTTCTCAAGTATACGCCTTTTCATTCATGACTCATTTACTAGAGTCAATCCATATCAAGGGCTTTTCTATTTCGACCAAAGTTTCCGTCCTGTACCCCTCGAAAATCATTTTATCGGTGCCAAGGGAAAACCCGGCTCGAGAAAGTCGATGGATAATCTCAACAAAGCTACATTTGACAAAATGGTGGACTTGTTAAAGGGCAATCATCAAGTCATGATCTTTGTTCATTCACGAGGAGATACAGCTCGAACCGCAAATATATTGTGGCAAATGCTTGTCGACGACGGACAGAGTGGTATGCTGAACCCGGTCGAGTTACTAACGTCAGGTCTTGTGGATTGTTCCGAAAATCCAAAATTTGATCTGGCGAAACGGGATCTGGCGCGGGTCAAGAACAAGGATCTGAGAGAACTATTCGCCCATGGTTTCTCAATCCATCATGCTGGAATGTTTCGTTCAGATCGAAATCTCTCTGAAAGGCTCTTCATGGAAGGTACAGTCAAGATTCTTTGTTGCACTGCAACACTGGCATGGGGTGTAAACCTGCCGGCCTATGCTGTCATCATCAAGGGGGTACAACTACGCCTAAACTGTTATTGATTGCAGACACAAATTTACAATCCTCAAAAGGGTGCATTCACCGACCTCGGAGTTTTAGACGTAAATTCTTGTATGAAAAATATTCACAATTTAGGTCTTGCAAATATTTGGGCGCGCTGGGCGACCACAGGTATATCACCAATAATAATGAAGACTTAGAAAAAGTTTGAAGATAGAGGTGTCGGGTATATCTGCACAACTCAGGACAAATTGGCAGGTTATGTATCAATGCTCACTCAGCAGCACCCAATTGAGTCTAGGTAGGGTATTAATTTTTGAAACATCTAACTGTTAAGATTCATTGAAAAATTGGAAGACAATCTGAATGCAGAAATTGCACTCGGAACAGTGACAAACATCGATGAAGGTGTACGATGGCTCTCTTACACCTACCTCGGCGTTCGTATGAGAAAGAATCCTCTTATTTACGGCATTGGACACGATGAGGTCGCAAATGACCCAATGCTGCACTCTCGCAAGCGAGATCTTATCACAACTGCAGCCAAAAGGCTGCATAAGCTACAGATGATTACCTTTAATCAAACAACTGGCGATTTGTTCGCCAAGGATCTAGGGAGAACAGCGAGCAACTTTTACATACGGCATTCCAGCGTTGAAATATTCAATACATTATTACAACCAACCATGGATTTTGCCCAAGTTCTCAACATGATTAGCATGAGTTCGGAATTTGATGAAATGAAAACAAGAGGTCTGATTTTTTTCTCCTAGGAAATGCTGACGCTAGACACGGAAACACAAGAAATGTTTATGCACTATCAAGAAATCCCTTATCCAAAAGAGAAAATGAGTTTTGCAAGCACTCCCGAAAAGGTGAATATTCTTCTACAAAGCTATATTGGCCGAGCATCCATGGAGCTTCAAGAGCTGGTGAACGATACCCAGTTTGTTCAGCAGAATGCCGCTCGAATCTGTAGAGCACTGTTTGAAATATCGCTAAACCGTAATTGGGGTCCAACAAGTTTGACACTCTTGAGCCTCTGCAAGAGTATCGATAAGCGAATGTGGGACTTTGAGCATCCTCTTGCACAATTCGGAACCTCAAAAGAACTGTTGCAAAAGCTAGAAAGACAAACCAAACGCAGTGTGGATATCGACGCTTTAACTTTTATGGATGCCACTGAACTAGGTCAACTCGTTCATCATCAAAAGTCGGGTCAGCTTCTAGCACGCCAGATCCGACAATTTCCAAAATTGTCACTCGAAATAACTCTGGCGCCCATAACTCGCAATGTTTTGCGCATCACATTAGTAGTGCATCCAGATTTTGAATGGGATAACAGAGTTCATGGCATGAGCTCTGGATTTTGGATTCTAGCAGAAGACAGCGATAATATTGAGATTTTACACACAGAGTTCTTTGTCCTTCACAAGCGCAACTTCCACGACAATCATATTATCGAATTCACGATTCCGGTGAACGAACCCTTACCTGCCCAAATCTATATTCGTGCCGTTTCCGACAAGTGGCTATCATCAGAGACCGTCGTACCCGTCTCGTTTCAACACCTCATTCTACCAGAAATGATTCCCGCATATACGGATTTACTCGATCTGCAACCGTTGCCGATTTCTGCCCTGGATAATCCACTCCTCGAGTCTATTTATAACGGAAAATTCTCCCATTTCAACCCAATTCAAACCCAGTTGTTTCATACGGTCTACCATACTTCGAAAAATATTCTTCTTGGAGCTCCTACGGCGAGTGGGAAGACGACAGTCGCTGAACTGGCGGTATTTTGGTCACTTCAAGAACGGAAAGGGCAAAAGATTGTTTACGTCGCGCCGATGAAAGCTCTCGTTAACGAAAGAGTCAAAGATTGGTGTGAGAAATTGTCAAAAACTCTCGGGATTAGCATCGTCGAGTTGACCGGAGACTTTACACCCGACACTCGATTTCTTTATCAAGCTGACATAATTGTCACTACCCCCGAAAAAATTGATGGTATCAGTCGTAACTGGAAGACTCGTTTGTACATTCAGGATGTTGCCTTGATGATATTTGATGAGATCCATCTTTTGGTTTGACAAATCTATATCATTGTTTTTACCAACTAATAGGGCAGCGACCGAGGGCCTACTCTAGAGGTCATCGTATCTCGAATGAAATATGTTGGCGCTCATACGGGTAAGCAGCCGCGCTTTGTAGGATTGTCTACCGCTGCGGCAAATGCTCGTGATCTCGCAGACTGGCTTGGTGTTGATGACGGGGGAATGTTCAATTTCAGAAATTCCGTGAGACCCGTACCGATTACAGTATACATCGATAGCTTTTCAGGTCGAGCTTACTGTCCACGCATGGAGGTATACTTCTTTTCGCCTGCCGTCCTGAAACCCTAGACAATGAACAAACCCGCATTCTCTGCAATTAAAACACATTCTCCCACGAAACCCGTCATTGTTTTCGTGTCGAGTAGGAGACAAACGAGACTAACGGCTGTATCATTCATCGCACTATGTGGAATGGAAGAAAACCCACTTCGATTCCGATCGATTTCGGAAGATGAATTGGAGCTGGTGCTCTCACAGGCACAAGATAATCACCTGAAAACTTCTCTTTCGTTCGGCATTGGCCTGCATCATGCGGGACTGATGCAGGGTGATAGACGGCTTGTAGAAGAGTTGTTTCTTCATGGAAAAATCCAGGTGCTCATAGCTACAAGCACTTTGGCATGGGGAGTGAATCTCCCAGCACATCTCGTAATCATCAAGGGGACTGAATTTTATGACGCGTATGAAACAAGCTCTCTGATGTGGCTAATTTAAAGAAAGATTGGCGGTTATAAAGGTTAGTGTAGTAAATTCGCCTCACTGATGGCCAAGATATGGATCTAACGGATGTCCTTCAAATGATGGGCAGAGCAGGTTTTTATTCACCGAAACTTTTCTAAGCCTAGGTCGTCCTCAATTCGATACTAGTGCTGTTGCACGCGTTTTCGTACAACATACCAAGAAGGCATTTTATAAGCATTTCCTGCACACTGGATTTCCAGGTACTTACTGCCACTGAAATCAGCTGAATGCAAAGTTGAGTCATCTTTGCATAAAGTTCTCGACAATCATCTGTGAGCCCCTTCATCTCTCGTTTGATCCAACATTTAGATGCGCGGAGATTGCCTCTGGTACTGTACAACATGTTCAAGACGCCATGAAATATCTAATGTCTACCTTTTTACATCGTCGTGTCTATCAGAATCCAACCTTTTATGGAATAGACGGCACGGATAGCAAGCTAATATCCACCTATCTGTCCAATCTCGTCGAAAAATCTCTGAGGAATATTAGTGATTCAAGCTGCATTGAAGCTATTGCAGATGGATCTTTGCAGATTACAAAGCTTGGTTCAATATCGAGCTACTATTATATTTCACATTTCACAATTCGGATTTTAATAGGTACTCTGAAGCCAGAAATGAACGTCCAGGAATGCTTGTCTTTGCTGTGTCGGGCTACCGAATTTGATGAAATACCCGTATGAAGTTCTTATCTTGAGGTGTACTAACCCACACAGGTTCGGCATAATGAAGTGCGTCCCAAATGGTTCAAACAAGTAATAGTTCTAGGATCTAGTAAATGCAGAGTTCAGCAAAAATGTCCGATTTCCTCCTGATGAACTTGTGTCTCTATCTGGATTCGGTGATCCACATGTCAAAGCATATTTACTCTGTCAGAGCCACTTGGATCAGCTGAATTTACCGATCGCAGATTACCAACCGGATACGATAACTGTGCTAGGCAGCACAGTTCGGCTCTTGCAAGTAGACAATCATTCTTACAAACATCGGCTAATATTCAGGCGATGATTGATGTTACCGCAGAGTTCCACTATCTTTCTACTGCTATAACACTGATACACTTACTTCAATCTTTGAAACAAGGTTGTTGGAACGATAAGCTTGAATATTCAAATGTCTTGAGTGGAATCTCGCTTTCTACGCTAAATCAACTGAAATCGCAATGTTCGATCGAATCATTTTTAGGATTAGAAGAGGTTGATATAAGAAAAATGCTTCTCGAATGCGATGCTTCCTCGAAACATATTCATGAGGTGAGTGGTCATCCAACACATTATTGATATGTCGTAGGTCATAACATTTCTGTCGAATTTTCCTGCCTATCGACTAAGTCTTGAGCTTATAGAAAACACTCTGCAGGTTTCTTGCTTGCCGGTTAGGCGCTTCACCGCCCCGGCGAAGGCAATAACCCCCAAATTCCCCAAAGCACAAACCATTGGTTGGTTCTCAATACTAGGGAATAAAAAGAAGAACGAGATATACACCATCAAGCGAATTGGGGGAGACTCCAAGAGATACGGACGAGATGGTTCACTTTCTTTCAAAATACCTCTTCCAGGAGACTTGAAAGACCCTGAAGCTTCCCTCTTCCTGCTGAGCGATTGCTATCTTGGACTCGATCGAGAAATCTCATTGACGCCTGACAAGTAATTCATCAATATATCATATCTACATCATTCCCCGGTACAGCTTCTCCACGCACAACTCCAGAACTTAACTCTTTACGAATAATTGGTCCGATAGTATGATGTCCTTTTAGATTGATGACTTGATATAGAGCATCCTTCTGTTCTGGGGTGATGTCATTTTTATACCGTTGAGCAAATGCTAGGAAAGACTGATGCCATAATACAGGCAACAAGCGAACGTCAGACTTGAACCGTAGAAAATGGAAAACAAGAGCATCAATAACTTTGTAAGGTAGTGCATATTTTTTGTCGATCAGTACTCGCATGAAAAGTGATATGGGCCCTGATTTTCAAGTAAGTACTGATGAGCGGGGAGCACTCACCTGTATAATCCATTTCTGCAAGCCGGAGAAGGGCTGCAGAAGAGTGCAATGCTGGTACCGAAACCTTTGTCAGCACCGAGGCGATGATTGCGGCCTCTCTGAGTGTACATGAAGTCTTGGTTTAGTGAAGTGAAAATACAAATTACAAACCTGACAAAGAGGAAACAGAAACCCTTTGAACCAGGCAGCTGGCTTGTAAAGTGCTTTCCTCAGAGCCATATACAGATGATAGTGGAGTTTCTTGGTTTCCGCGATATCGTCGCGCACACGATCAAGCAGGATCATTGACATAAATCTGTGGGGTTAATGCTGGTCTAGCTGGCATGATACTTTTGTGTTTGGGTAACTTTGAGATTGCTAACGAATATGCGAGTTGCTTCATAGCAGGCATGTGGAGACCATTGATCGGGTCGGGTGAGCAACAGGATTTCTTCCCACCGCTGCAAAGAGGGAATGATTTTGAAAGCCTTTGGAAGCTTCCCGGATTTGTATCTCGAGAGAAGTATTCCCACTCTGGTGTGTCAATGTGGTTTCTTGGGCCAGATCCTACTTTGAATATACTTCTATCACCTTTGGCGGCAGGGCCGAATTGTCCTGTTCTTTGGCATGATCAGGCTTTGAGTTTTTTTCTTGTTGTTTGATTTTCTCGAGTATCAGGTCAGCAAGATTTTGTCTCTTTTCGGCTCCAGAAGGCATAAACTTCTCGAACAGAACTTGGTCGGCCTCGTCTATGTTCTTGAATTTAATAGTGATAATGGAAGACACTAACCAAAGCGTTGACATCTCCTTCGTCGAATGTACTGAAAGGCTCAAAATTATCTCGTGCGCTTGTATCATCCTCCGAATCGATATCTGGATTATTCAAAGCATCATTACCACTGGATCTCAAAGTCAGTGACTGAGCGGGCAATGAACAATACCTCCAGTCATGCATCTGTAAGGGTATTTCTGATTCTATTTCGTTCTGCTGATCCTGGGCAAGAGCCAGAATTTTGCGAGTCATCTTAGCATCGACAAATTCATCCCCTTCATCGTCTCTTCTGGAAGATTTTTGGCTCGATTTTGGCAGTTTGACCGCAACGCCAGGTCTCAAGTCGTCGAGCTCCTTATAAAGCGGCAAAGAATGTCTCTGCTTCTGTTGCTTAGAACTTTCGGACTTGGGCATGGCAATAGCAAAATTGTGTGGACGAGAAAAAGTTTGGGCAGCGCAAACACAAATTGTGCGCCACCATGTGGCATGCTATTCACCGTACGAGCTCAATAATTGACCACATCCCGCAAATCTTTGTATTAAGAACACACATTGCATGGGTCCCGGCCCAAGTGTAGCAAATGAAGAGAAACAGAACTTCCCGAATTTACCCTCCCACCAAGAGATACAAAATGACCGCAAATCAGGTGAATTACATTTTACCAGCACCAATGACCGTAAGCTATAAACGGTAAGCATAGTCCTAGTGACAAAAAGTACCTCCAAAGTCCATATCCTCCGGATCCAAACCTTGACTTTCTCTTGGTTCGCGCCGATATCTGCCAGCTCTACACCATCCCACCAACACTTTCTAGCAGGCTTTCTCCAGAACAGCAGCAGTTTCTGTGCCGTTGCCATGTGTTGAGGATTCGATGAATCCGAGTTGAGACGTGCAAGAGCGACTGATGATATACATGTTTTATGAGGTTCAAGTGCGCGATATCCCCATGAATCAGAGATTGTGAACCCACTAAAGTTGAGCATTTCAAGGATGACAAAAATACCTAGCACAGAGCATGTCGACCAAATGTTGCTCGGCCCCACCTTCGCATCTCTTCAAGCTGCCGAATATTTCGTCGCGTTTGACTAATTCGTCACCACAAAGGTGCTTGACCAAGGTGACATTGGATGCACTATCTTTTGGAGAAATACAATAATAATCAAGGTCCTCTCGAAGGACAATGATAGCAGGTTTACTTTGAAGAGGATGGATTGACGAACTGGGAGAAGACGGAGAATTGGCGGCGTCTCTGAGAAAATCGAGAACGTATCCTAGGGAGACTGGATCGAACTGGGCATGAATTAGCAACCAAAATTGGGTAAGTTAAGCATACATCGACAGCAATAACATCTTCGCTGCTGTTATAGCCTTCCAGGAGTAGACCATGAGGGAACAGACATAATAGAATGCTCTCCGGCAACCCAGTCAGTTCTTCGCGTGAAAGCTCAAACTCAGTGCCGCGGAGATCAAGCGTCAAAGGGGGGCCAGCGATGTTGACATTTGTGGAAGGCGGACCTTGATTTTGGACGACCTGGGTGATAGGGTCTGAAGAAGACATGAAATACAGAGGCTTGGGTGCTCTGGTGGGCGGACTGTAGGTGGGCGGAGGATCCAGATGGTGGTGGTGGTGGTGATGTATGTATGAATGCAATGTCAATAAGAATAAGGATTCAAGGTGGAGATTCCGGTGGTTAATGCGACTCTATCAATGCTCCCGAAAACTGGGGTTTTTTTCCAGATGTTGGATTTCAGAATTTGCGAAGAAGACTGCTAAGATTACAGAAGAAGTGTCAGTTAAAATTCGATCGAGCAATCTTGGTTGATGATTGAGCAACGTCGCAGTAGCTGGAGAAACGTAGCGAACACCATAGCATTAGCACAGGAGTTAATTTCATGTAGATAGGTGGCTATGCCTAAAGGTTATTATTGCAGTATAATTACATATATTGCAACCAAATCCAGATTTTCTTGGTTTCAGATATGGCTTCCCCTCCAGACGCCAACACTGCCATTGGAACTCGTAAGAAAGCTCCAAAAGATCCAACAGGAAGCGCAAATAACCGTTCTTCACGAATCAAGCCTCCACCCCATAAACCTTCCGATTTTTGTACCGTTCCTAAACCTGCTACTTTACTTGCGGCTGCCACTTCTTTGGATCTGCCCAGGTCTTTCTATTCGTATTCAGAGATACCGGAAAACCGTCGTGGCTTTAGATATACACCATGCGAAGCAACCACCCTACTTCCCTCCTTAATGTACCGCCAAATTGAATTACCTCCCTATCGAGCTGCCGTAAATCCACATGATTCATCCTCTGCTGCTTTGATTGACGGCGACGCGCTCTCTGTATCAACAAACAAAGGCTTTAGAACAGCTAGAGCGAACGTTTGTGTGCGAGAGGGTTCCTGGTATGTAGAATTTATTATCGAAAGAGCTGCCGGCGATAACGGTGGACATGTACGTATAGGATGGGCCAGACGCGAGGGTATGAGTGCGTCTTGCTATATTTTTTAAGAAGAATTTAGCTTCCCTCGATGCACCAGTGGGGTTCGACGGATATTCATACGGAATACGAGATGTTTCTGGAGAAAAGGTTCATTTTTCGAGACCGAGACCATTCATGAAGCCTTTTATTACAGGTGATGTGATAGGCATGCATATCTCTCTACCACCTATTCTCAGTCAATCTCTCGATTCACAAAGTCATCCTGTCAGCCGGGAGCGAATGCCCATCCGGTATAAGGGCCAATTATACTTTGAACAATTTGAATACGCTGTGACCAAGGCAATGGACGATCTTTTATATCCCACAGCAAATGAATTAAAAAGCTCAAAACCCCCTGCATTGCTTGGATCCTTCATTCGAGTCTACAATAATGGAAATTATGTTGGTACGGCATTTGAAGACATGTTTGCATTTATGCCACCTTATTCACAGCTTTCCCAGTCTAAGCGGACTTTAGATGATGGGATGTGTGGATATTTTCCGGCAATCAGCGTCTATCGTTCTGGTTCAGTACGCTTCAACTTTGGACCAAATTTCTCGCATCCTCCTGCAGATTTGTTTACAAATGACAATGTAAGGCCTTTATGTGAAAGATACGAAGAGCAGATAGCAGAAGACATTGTGTGGGATGTTGTTGATGAACTTTGTTTCGAAATCGAGGATGAAGCGGACATGGGCCCGGTGGCAGCGAATCAGCCTGTTGCAAGTGTACTGACGCAAGGCCCGAGCGAGATTAAAGAGATTATTGAAGATCTTTGATAGCAATTGAATGATTAATTTCCATTATACTGGTAGTGATCTAACTCCTGACAGCCGATCCACCGCCTACGAGTCAATTAAAAATAACCCAAAGGGATACCGATGCAATGTAAGGTAATCGCAGTATAGGTCCAACAACAGGAAGATTCTTCATAAATGATATTGCAACTGGGAAGAAATCACTTGTGGTCAGTGCAACCAAAACCATCACGTACCCAAACAAATTGAGAAATCCAAAGGCCTCGATACAAACGCCGAATACAGGCCGCTTGAGAAATACAAGCACAATGCCTCCAAGAAAGCAAATCGATCCACGCATTTTCTGTTTCCTCGCGAAGAAGTAGAAAGTCTTAGCGAAACCAATTACTAAGGTAAGACCAGACAAAAATAGTAGCTAGTGTGATATTAGAAAAGAATGTGATAATTATTACATTTCCCATTGCGATAAGAGCAGCATCGAATAGCATAAAAACGCCTAGTAGCATGAATAGAAGTCCAAAGGCGGTCAAAAAGACCCCAATTTTCTGAGAGTCAGTCAACCACATGGACGCTATGGAATGAAATAGTGTCTGGCGGTGGTTGGCAGCGAGTTCAATAGGGTTATCGGCAACCACCCTCAGTTTAATGATTGACAACGAAGATGACGGCTATTCAGATACTCATCGTGCATTTCTACAAGCATTTATTGCCGCACGTACTCTCAATCTAGCGACTGCAAAGTCGCGATTAGCTCTGTGTTTGAGCGCTCAAGACGGCCGACAACGAAGCCCTCAAGATATAGAAGAGTCCCTTATCGACATTTACGTCTCCGCAATCAAGGACAAGATCCAGATTCTCGATTTGGACATCGTAAAGACGCGTGATGAAGCGGATGGTTCTATTTTATGGGTCTTTGTACAAACCTTTCACTTTCAAGCTAACTAGAGGTTAACGCAGTTTCAGATGCGGCAACACAATCAGCGACATCCTTCGATAGCGCTTACGATCTTCCATTTCTTCGTAAACTGCTTGATAATATGTTTCGAGAGAACAACACCAACAATGGTGAATTAATGTCTGTAACATCTACAGAGGCTTTACACCACGCCAAATCTTGTGGACTCAGCATGCTTGCTGCGGAGAACTTGCTTTCCAAACTTGTAAAAGGCGAATGGCTGTGTCTTTCAGAGTCTATATTATGGTTAATGAGGCTGACGCCATAGCAACGGTAGCTATTCGCTCAGTCCCCGGGCTGCTGTTGAATTGCGGAATTATTTGAGATTAACATATGCCAACGATTCGGACGATGAAGAAGATCAAGCACTGCGGAACTTCATTCGCATCAAGGATTGCGGGGTTTGCAAGACTCTCGTTACTAGGGTATGCATTGTGAATCGCATAAACTTGACTTGGTAACAGGGTTTTCGATGTCTGAACAATCGGTGCACTTTCTATGTCCACGAGCACTGTTCAACCAACCTGAGCAATAGCAAGAAATGCCCGAGTTGTAATAATCTATGGCGAACTAGCATAGTAGGGCCCAACGCGACTAGGTCTGGACATGAACGTAGTACTTTTGATGGTGCTCTTGAAGACATTCAGGGCGAATTGGATTAATTGGAATAATGCAATTTTATATCAGCATTGTGACAGCTGTCTGATATGCTTAAAACTCTAGACCGATCAAGTAATCGGCAAGCTTCTCGACGACTCCAGTAGCTTGTTGAACCTGAATTCCGGCGGGGTAATGTCCAATGAGTATCGCCAGCTTGGTCCGCACACAAACAATGCCTTCTTGACTCTGATTGTTTCAATGTATGATTTTGTAGCAACAAGTGTACCCATTTTCCGTAGATGCTTCTATCATCCGCACGGATGGTTAGATATTTTTGGCCGCACACATGCATTCCACTTGCTAAAATTTCGTAGTTATTATCAAACCCGGCAACAATGGTCTTCAATTCCTGCGGCTTAAGCTGGTCAAGTCAATTATGAACATAGACTTGGGAGCAACCTGGAAATCGGGTGACTGTGCCCAAACACTATCCCCTGTTCTACAATAGATGGCTGCTTTATCAATAAAGCCGCTCTTGACTAGACTATCATCGACGTAAGCTGTTATATGTGAGATAGAGCCGCAACAAAAGGAAGAAATACCTTGCCAGGACATGATGGAGATGGAGGAGAACTGGATGACACCAGTCAATCAAATCAGGCAACGCGGAGAGTAGGTTGAGTGGGACTCCTCAGAGTTATACATCGAATTCATTCCGGTAAAATATCTGCATTTATCTCTATTTGCCCTTTGCATCTGAATATATCCCTCTAGCGTATGGGAAGGCATTGGTAGATGGACGGGAACCTATTTAGATGCAATCTTTATTGTGAGTACATACTCAAATACCTTTTTTGTTTATAGATACTTCGCCAGAACAAGGAAAGCATTCCTTATTCTGTATAGTTCATGACATTATTGATAAAAGAATTTGTGGGTTTGAGTTAACATGTGCTCTTCTGTATTAAGTAGCCGTCAGATCAAACCTCGACATTTTTCTAATGACAGTCGATAAATGTTTGCAACTTGAAGATGATTACCAAGGACTACTTCACCCCTCGCCTGATCTATCGTCTATTTTAATAGACAAACTTCAGCAGTATTATTCCATTTCTGTGACTTTGAACCGACTGAGTTCCTCAAGGCGGCCTGAAATTCAGCCAAATTATGCGTCTTTGTTTCAACTTGGCCCTTCTTTATCACGGTCTAGGCTCCGGTTCATTCGTGAAGGCCTTGATGGAACTATTCGCGGCTATGAACAGGTTTCGCCGCAACGCTGGATCTTGTAGTTTACCATTGCCAGTACACTTATGGCGGATTGCTGGGACCGAAGAGCTCATTAATTTCCCAGAGAACATCCGCTATGGATACTACTTTGATATCATCTTCGTCTTATTCTTTTCCTTTGGACAGACAGGAGCCTAGTTTTGCCCAGCCTCATACTCGCGTTCATATTTCAAACGATAGCCTATTAGATGTCGCGCCAGGCCTCAGCCGTGGGCTTCGAATAGACGTCAAAGATTCAGCTGAAGATCTCGAAGTTGGACCTGATAGCACGGTCGAAGAGTCTACTCCAATTCGCCGATTCATATACCAAAAAAAGAACAAGCATGCACAGGCTGCGCCATCTTCATCCGAAAACATTGATGAGCTATTGCCGGTCGAGGTGGTGATAGAAATATGTTGCGATCTCTCTGACTACAGTTCCCGCTTCTGATCCCCGAGAAGACCTTAAAACCCTCTCATTCACGCGCTAAATCTAGGAAATATGCTCATGAGATTGACACCAATCTTGAGATCACAAACTTCTCCGAACTGGTTCCAGATCTAGCAAAGAAGGCGTGTAATCCTTTTCAGATTCCCCATTGACCTTCAGTATCCTTTTGAGCTCGATAACTTCCAGAAAGAAGCAATATACCTTTTAGAAAGAGGTGATTCTGTCTTTGTCGCTGCACATACATCTGCCGGGAAGACTGTGGTCGCTGAATATGCGATTGCCCTTGCAGTGAAGCATTTGACTCGGTACCGCCCGCTCTCAGGAATATATATATATTGCTTAGTGCTATATACACATCTCCAATCAAGGCTCTGAGTAATCAGAAATTTCGCGATTTTAAGGAGACATTCGATGATGTTGGAATACTGACTGGAGATGTTCAGATCAACCAGGAAGCTAGCTGTCTCATTATGACAACAGAAATCTTACGCAGTATGCTGTACCGGGGTTCAGATTTGATCAGGGACGTTGAGTATGTTATCTTCGATGAAGTTCACTACGTCAATGACCAGGAGGTTTCTCTGAGTCGGTAATAT
>LXFE01000511.1:0-22264 GCA_001929475.1 Neolecta irregularis DAH-3 | reverse complement strand
TCGGACCTGCCCGCCGGCGAGCTCGAGCCCGCCGAGGTCGTCGAGGCGATATTTGCAGGCGGCGACGCGTGGGCGACGCGGGACACGAAGAGCGCGCGGCACCGGCGCCGGTCCAGTCTCGCAGCCGAGATCGGCCACGACACCGCGCCGGAGGACGACGAACAACACGACCGGGCCACGGCGGCCCAGCTGATCCGGGCTGAGCAGTGGGAGCGCGAGGAGCGCGAGATGCAGGGCGGCACCAGCTGGATTCTGTAGAGTGTGTCGGTCTCCTACGTCGGTATCCTACGTTCGCACTCTACTCACAACAAGAGATCGATCAATAGACAGGTCAATACACAAAATTCTCTATTTTTTGACCGCCTTTTGCGCTGCCTTGGTAACCTTTCCTGCAGTCTTGTCAGACTTGACAACAGACTTGATAACCCCAACTGCAACAGTCTAGACAGGTCAGCATCGCCATCCACACCCTCCATCACCTGTCTCATGTCTCGCACCGCAAATCGCCCAAGAGGCGCATAGTCTGTAAATGCCTCAACACACATAGGCTTCGACGGAACAAGCTTGGCAATACAAGCATCCCCAGACTTGACAAACTTGGGCGAAGCCTCAATCGTCTTACCAGTTCGTCGATCAATCTTCTCAATAAGCTCAGCAAACTTGCAAGCAATGTGGGCAGTGTGGCAATCAAGAACTGGAGCGTATCCTGCACCAATCTGACCAGGGTGGTTGAGAATAATGACTTGAGCATTGAAAGAATCACATCCCTTGGGTGGGTCGTTCTTGGAGTCTCCGCAAACGTTGCCACGTCGAATCTCCTTGACAGAGACATTTTTGACGTTGAATCCGACGTTGTCGCCGGGAAGACCTTCAACAAGCTGCTCGTGATGCATTTCAACAGATTTAACTTCAGTAGTAACATTGCTTGGTGCAAACGTGACAACCATGCCGGCTTTAATGACACCACTTGCAGAGTTAGTCTAGCCCAATCGGGAAAACTTACGACTCGACTCGACCAACAGGAACAGTTCCAATACCACCAATCTTGTAAACATCCTGGAGAGGCAATCGAAGAGGCTTCTCAACAGGTCGAGATGGAGGTTCAATGGAATCGATAGCCTCAAGAAGAGTCTTTCCTTTGACAACACCAGCCTTGGTTTCCTTTTCCCAGCCCTTGAACCAGGCAATGTTGGGGGAAGGCTCTAACATATTGTCACCGTGCCATCCAGAGATGGGAACAAATGCAACATTCTTGGGGTTGTATCCAACTGGAAAAAAAATTCAGTCCAGGAGCCCAATAAAAAAACATACCCTTCTTGATGAAATTTGACGTTTCCTTGACAATTTCTTGGAAGCGAGATTCAGAGTATTGGACAGTGTCCATCTTGTTGACAGCAACAATAATCTGCTTAACTCCAAGAGTATAGGCGAGAAGAGCATGTTCTCGGGTTTGTCCATCTTTGGAAATACCGGCTTCAAATTCACCGGTACCGCCTGCAATGACGAGGATAGCGGCATCGGCTTGCGAGGTACCTGTGACAGGTCAAAGCCTGAGCAAGATCATTCATACCAGTAATCATATTCTTGATGAAATCTCGATGACCTGGGGCATCGATAACAGTGACTTGGTACTTTGGGGTTTCAAACTTCCATAGGGCAATATCGATAGTGATACCCCGTTCTCGTTCAGCCTTGAGTTTGTCAAGAACCCAGGCATACCTGGCTGGTAAGAATACTTCAATAAAAGGCAGGATATACTTGAAAGAACCCTTTCCAAGTTCATTAGCTTCCTTTTCAAACTTTTCGATGGTTCGCTTATCAATACCACCACATTTCTACCATTTAGTCAACTCTAAGCTGATGACACGTACGTAGATCAAATGCCCGGTCGTCGTCGATTTACCTGAATCGACATGACCGATAACGACAACATTAATATGACCTTTTTCTTTGCCCATTTTGAGTATTTAAGAGCTGAGAAACATAAGCACATATAAATGGAAAGGAAACTTACTTTATGGATGTAGTATGTTTAGTGCAAGAATGGAAAGCTTTCGTTTCACGGTGTTGCAAGACAAGGCAGAAAATGAGGCTGCTAAGACACCCTTTTATACGTGACTCCTTTTCAAATGCCGTAAATCTCCTATATTATTAATTATCTCACCAAGCCACCACATCTATGAGTAACAACAAATCGCTTCTTGCCTTTGCCACGCGTGCCAAAGAGTCTTTGACGAGGCAAATGATTGCAAACGCCGTAGTCCGTTCCCGCGGAGATCACGCGGATCGCGACTAGCATAGCTAGTCCCGTTGTTAGGGCAAACGCCAAATGATATACTAGCCATATTTGCCTCAACACCCAGAAACTAAAGGGAGGACCTATCACGAGAAAGAACTGTATCCACTATAATCTAACCAAAAAAACCGAGATGGTTCATTCATGTTTTATTTCACCGTCAGAAAAGCACATATAATGAACAAATCTCAAACTGTTAGCTGGAGAATAAATGCATATCTGTCATACCGATGACAATCCAAGTATCAGACCGATCCAGAAGACTGCATTCCCGGTAGTCTCAGAGTTAGAACATACTAAAGCTGGGATGGATACTTTATGATCACGCAGCAACTTGATGCGCTGTAACTGTATTAATGGTATCTGAAACATCTGGGCGATGAAACCGTAAAATCTCAGCTTCCTGAAAATAACAACTATGTCTTAGAAATATTCAGGGGAACAACTACCCAGTACAAGCTCGTGAAAAATTGACGATATGAGAAAGGTCAGAAAGGTCGCTGTCGATTGTGAAAATTTCGGCTGACAGGCATTGTACACATGAACCCGTAAGAACGAATGTACTGGCCTATTCCACTTGACAGCAAAAGCAGCCCCTATTTGGTCAGGTTTCCTATTCTAGGAAAGCACTACATGTGTGGGAATTCCACCAATCTACAAATTAGCAAGATAGACTAAAAATACGCGAACCATCATAAAAACGGCGATCAGCAAACCTCGAGATTTCAGCAAAGACGTTCAATATTGACTATAGGATAAGCATACGCGTGATATAATCATCACCTCGAATACTATATAAAAGACCTGCAATGTTAGCCCAAAAACTAGAAATACCGAGACTTACCAATAATATTGCTAGAGTAAACGGAAACAATAACCAGGTGATACCTTCGGCAACAGTCATCAGGATGCCACTAATGTTCTCCTGACGGACGAGACTTTGAGCGGCGGTGTGCATTACAGGGACCATATAGTGTTCGGCAACGATATACAATAGAAAGATGCTGCCCAGCGTTGCAAGTGATTTTTCGAGTACATAGAACCAACGTATCCGTTCCGTGCGAGGCCAATCGAGAGCATAAACGAGGGAAGGCACTATGAGATAATCTATCCAGCGAGCAATCGATAAATTTTCAGGATATCTGAGTTCACCAATCGGTGACGATAACTCTCTATCCAAAATCTCAATTTCTTCAAGGTCCTCCTTAGAAGCATCCTTGGCATCAGAGACTTTCGCATACAGCATCCTCAGTCTCGACTCTGCGGCCGATAAGTGGCCATTGTAGCTAAATTATTAGCTCTGCAAAAGTTGAAGAAAATACAAAGAGTAGGAATGAAGCTTCATGAGAAGAACAATCGTATGAAGCACGAATGTTACATTGTGAGTCCACCCCCATGAGTGCATGAATATCCATGACAGCCACCACCCTAACCAAACAAGTTGGAGAAAGTGTTGTAGTATGTAACCCGTTTTGTCCCATGAGATGTAACCCTTCTGGACAATGTTTTGCACCAGAACAACGAAACCAGCGCTGATGACCATGATGCCGTCGCCTACCGCGAGCTCGAGAAGCTTATCCGAGAGGAGACTGAAAAGGGATCCGCCAAAGATTTTGCCAGTTTCTTTGAGGTTGTGCATTGCGGTGGTCATTCTGATAGATTAGGAGGGACCCATTGAGTGTTACACACATCATGATGGTCAGACCGACCCAGAACAGCACAAAAAACCCCTCGTAAGTCTGTATATTCCTCGTAGAGCTGTGCCATCGGTCAAAGTGCGAGTCCCGAGCCTCAAAATCTATGCCCTTGAATAGGCGATCATTGCTAGACGTTCTGCTTGTACTGGCAAGAACTTTGGGTTTGTGTTGGGTAGCCATGCGGGGCGGCGATACCTCGGATTTATCAGCTGACAGAGAGGGTAACCTCAACCCTTAAATGGTGAAATGACGCGAAATCTGGATGAAACAAATATTAGCGATCATGGCTTGATTAAGTTAATGAATTGTATGGAGAACATATACTTGTGACGCAGGGTTTCATACAAGGGACTCGATTTGTAACCTCAATAACTTTGTCAACCGCAGATTGGATATGGATATTCAATTGACTTTGTTTATTGCAAGTAGATTTAACCAACAATAATAAATAGAAAGGCACGTTAAATTTTACAAATTGGAACGATAGGAAGATGAACAAGGATGATATCAAGGGAGAGGCGTTGAAGAGGGTTATGGAACGGATGAGAACCCGTTGCCTACTGAAATCCACAGATCAATTGATGAATCAATTGCTCTGCGGGAGGCAGAGATGGCAGGATACCGGGTTTTGCACGGGACTTTCCCAAACCTCCACAATTTCCCAGAGACAGCATCTATCTCATGAGTTCGCTCAAGGCTTTTATTAAACAAGTCCGTGCTGCGAAGGTGCTGCTTCTGCCCCACCAAAAGCGCTGATTGCGGCGTAGACTGCTGCCGATGAACGTGCTGTCGTCCAAAAGGAGTCTGCTGCAATTCGCGCATCACTGCGCGAGGAGTCGTCCGATTCCAGCTACCGTCGCAACAACGTCGCCAAACTATTATATCTCTTTACCCTAGGAGAGCGTACGCACTTTGGCCAGATAGAATGTCTCAAGCTACTCGCTAGTCCCAGATTCGCGGATAAACGATTGGGTTATCTCGGAACTATGTTGCTTCTCGATGAAAACCAGGAAGTTCTCACTCTAGTCACCAATTCTTTAAAGAAGTAACTGGGTCTTTGTTCTCGTAATCGTGCTCAACCACTAGCGATCTCAATCATGCGAACATGTACGTAGTAGGACTGGCATTATGCACTTTGGCGAATATTTCGTCTGCTGAAATGGCTCGTGATTTATGTCAGGAAGTAGTTCGGCTGTTGTCCTCAAGCGCGTACATTCGCAGGAAGGTAGAGCCAACGAATCTTCTGGCTTAAGGATATTGATATGTAAAGGCGGCTTTATGTGCAATGCGGATCATACGGAAAGTGCCCGATTTGCAAGACATCTTCCTTGTAAAGTCGAAGCAGCTCTTATCAGATCGGGATCATGGGGTTTTGGCTTGTGGAATCACACTAGCGACTGACATATGTTTGAACGACTCTGAAGTCATTGATCAGTACAAGGATGTGTGTTTTACATTGATGATATACTTCTCTCTGATGTTGTAGCAAACAATGACTCTAGTCAAACTGCTAAAGCAGCTCTCGAGCTCTGGTTATTCACCCGAGCACGATGTTACAGGCATTTCAGACCCATTCCTACAAGTGAAAATTTTGGGATTTCTACGAGTACTGGGTGCTGGAGATCCCGATGTCAGTGAGCAAATGAATGACATATTGGCTCAGGTGCATCAATTCACGAACTGACCTCTTACTTCAGGTCGCTTCTAATACTGACGCTTCTAAAAATGTTGGAAATTCTATTCTATATGAGACTGTTTTAACAATACTGGATATTGAAGCAGATAGCGGTCTGCGCGTTCTTGGTGTGAATATTCTAGGAAAATTCCTCGCCAATCGTGACAACAATATTAGGCATATCCTCAACTGTCAAATTTACTCTTATCATTAGATATGTTGCGCTCAACACTCTCAGCAAAGTAATAACAATTGAACCAACGGCCGTCCAACGTCATCGGAACACAATTTTGGAATGTTTACGTGATCCCGATATCTCAATTCGTCGAAGGGCTTTGGATTTATCTTTCGCTCTGATCAACGAGAGTAATGTTCGGGTTTTAATACGAGAGTTGCTAGCTTTCCTTGAAGTTGCCAACAATGAGTTCAAACCTACTATGACAACACAAATTTGCATTGCTGCTGACCGATTTGCACCGAACAAACGGTGGCACGTGGATACTGTACTGCGGGTTCTCAAATTGGTAATCCCCTCAGGTTCATAGTGACTTGATCTGCCAGGCCGGTAATTATGTCAAAGAACAGATTTTGTCAAGCTTTCTGCGACTTATTGGAACTGCTCCAGAACTCCAAAGTTATGCTGTTCACAAGCTTTTCTCTGCTGTTAAAGAGGATGTTACTCAGGAAGGGCTAACACTTGCGGCAACTTGGATCATCGGCGAATTTGGGGATTTCTTGTTACAGGAAGGACAATTTGACGAAGGAGAGCCTGCTAATCAAGTATGTTCAACTAATCATTTTCTACTGCGGCTGAACTCGGAGGTGCAGCCATCCGAGGTCGTGGATCTCCTCGAGACCATACTTTCAGGAAACTATGCAACGCAGGCGGTTTCGGAGTACGCAATTACAGCTTTGATGAAATTCACTGCTCGTATAACCA
Organism: Neolecta irregularis DAH-3; assembly: GCA_001929475.1. Lineage (NCBI taxonomy): Eukaryota > Fungi > Ascomycota > Neolectomycetes > Neolectales > Neolectaceae > Neolecta > Neolecta irregularis. The sequence continues at coordinate 15,656 of LXFE01000511.1, read as the reverse complement.
CTAAGTCTTTGATCAATCGAATTAGGGAAATCGTTTCTCGTTACGCTACCAGTATTGACATAGAAATCCAACAAAGATCTGTCGAATACGGTAAACTTTTCGATCACGATAGTATACGGACCGGTGTTTTAGAGCGCATGCCTCCTCCGGAAATCCATGAAGACAGTCGCGTCCTTGGTCCGGCAATCCGTACACAGGCGAAGAAAACTAGAGGACAATTGAGAAAAAGTAATGCCGGTCAAGATGTATGCACATCCCCCTCCTTGATTGTCTAATTTCGATAGCTTTTGCTTGATCTTATGGGTATAAACGATGTTACATATTCGAAACCGGCCGATAGCCATGCGAATGCGGATTTACTGTCCGATATTTTCGGAGACTCTGGACAACATAATGCTTCAAAGTCTAGCAAGAGTGGTGATATCATGGCGCTCTTCGGTAATGGTAATGGATCACCTAGAGCTTCATTTTCACCCGATCAATCACGGGCAATCCCTTCCAGTTCAAATTACCGTAATATCAGTCTCGGAATGAATTTAATTGGGTAGAGGAATTTACTGTGTATCACAAGAATGGGTTCAAGATTACCCTGCAACCGGTTCGAGGTGACTCTTATTCACCCGGAGTGGTCGACATCACTGCTCGGTTTCGGAATGAGGATCCCATTGCGTCGATCGATAAGATCAGTCTCCAAGCCGCGGTTCCGAAAACTCAAAAACTTCAATTACAACCTATATCAGCTCCGACTTTAAAAGGGGGAGAGGAGGCCAATCAAGTGATGCGAATTACGGCTGGTCTGGGGGTAACCGATTCCGATTGTCGACTTTTAGCTGATATAGCAGGCAAACATACGGTTACGCCTGAAAATCACGTACTTTAAAGATGCCATTGGTGATGTCAGTGAACAGATTGATTTTGCCGGATTTCCAAAGACTCTACTGGGTTGATGTATGTGATGGGCTTCTGGTGCTGCAAGGAGTTGATAGGCACTGTTTGAAAGGGCAGAGCACCCTGGAACCTGTTTCTGTTGAGTCTAGTGCTAGTACGTCCCTGTTTTGTCGTGTCCGGCTATGGCAATGCACTATAAATCCTCTTGTGACTGCTCATTCTTTTCTCTTGTCTGCAACACCGCAAAACATAGCGTTCCGCTCTTGCTTATACTGTCCTAGATATCGACTTTCTGCCATGGGTAAAGAAAAAATTCACATCAACATTGTAGTAATCGGTCATGTCGATTCAGGGAAATCGACATCAACTGGGAATTTAATCTATGTGTGTCCCCACAGTTTTCGGTACTCTAAAAGACAGCAATGTGGTGGTGTCGACAAGCGAGTCATTGAGAAATTTGAGAAGGAAGCTAATGATCTTGGAAAGGGTTCTTTCAAGTATATTTTGCCTTATATCAAGTGTTCTTACCAACCAGGTATGCCTGGGTTCTTGACAAACTCAAGGCGGAACGAGAACGTGGTATCACTATCGATATTGCTCTGTGGAAATTCGAAACCCCAAAGTGCGTTGTAACTGTCATCGATGCTCCAGGTCATCGAGATTTCATCAAGAACATGATTACTGGTATCAGGAAATAAGTCCTTCTGTCTGACATACCACAGGAACATCGCAAGCCGATGCGGCTATCCTCATAGTTGATGCATCTGTTGGCGGCTTCGAAGCCGGTCTTGCTGAAAATGGACAAACCAAAGAGCATATTCTTCTTGCTTACACTCTTGGGGTTAAACAACTCATTGTTGCTGTCAACAAGATGGATAGTGTCAATTATTCTGAAGCTCGTTTCGAAGAAATCGTGAAAGAAACCGGCCACTTCGTCAAGAAGGGTACAACAATTATCTTTTCTTGTCACTGATCCAGTCAGTCGGATATCCAATTAAAAAAGTCTGTTTTGTCCCTATTTCGGGATGGCAGGGTGACAACATGGTACAGCCTTCAAAAAACATGCCTTGGTACACTGGCTGGAAAAAGGAAACCTCGAGTGGTAATACAATCACCGGCATGACTCTTATCGATGCCATCGATGCTTTTGAAGTACCCATTCGAGCTGTCGAAAAACCTCTTCGATTGCCTCTTCAAGACGTGTACAAGATTGGTGGTATTGGAACTGTTCCCGTCGGCAGAGTCGAATCGTAACTTTTCTCTGTCAGACTTGATTGATTTTTTAAGTGGTTGTATCAGCGCCGGTATGATTGTCACTTTTGCACCATCTGGCATCACCACTGAAGTCAAATCAGTAGAAATGCACCATGAGCAACTTGCTAAAGCCGTACCAGGCGACAACGTTGGATTTAACATTAAGAACGTTGCAGTACAGGATCTTCGACGTGGATATGTTTGCGGAGAGGCCAAGATCGATCCACCCAAGTCAGTTGAATCTTTCAATGCCCAAGTCATTATTCTCAATCACCCAGGTCAAATTAGTGTCGGGTATGCGCCAGTTCTCGACTGCCATACCTGCCACATTGCTTGCAAATTCGCCGAGCTCATTGAGAAGATCGATCGACGAAGTGGAAAAATACTCGAAATAAAGCCTCTGTCTGTCAAGACTACAGAGGCATGCATTGCCAAGCTTGTTCCCTCCAAGCCGATGTGTTGTGAAGCGTTCACGGACTATCCTCCTCTTGGTCGATTTGCTGTCCGGGATATGAGACAAGTATATATCCTTGCATGTTTGCCGCTCGTTAACCCACACAGACTGTTGCTGTCGGTGTCGTCAAGTCGGTTGTCAAAGCAGATAAAGTTGCTGGGAAGGTTACCAAATCTGCTCAAAAAGCATCAGGCAAAAAGTAACACTTTTCTTTAGTCTACATATTTTCGTCAGTGTTCGTTCAGCTTCTCTTTCATGTAAACGAACGATCGTACTCTTTGGTGACATCTCCTGTGCAAGGTACATACTAGTTGAATGATATTTACATTGCGATAACCATGTCCTTATGGGCAATTCCTCTCAAGCAAACGACTGCGATTGTGACATATACCTCTTTCGATATTGTACTTTGAGGAGAATTGAAAGATCCCAAAATTCTTGGGAAATCGGCTGTCAACAAGTCGATTTTAGAATTATGAAATGAATTTTTTTCCTTTATTATTATCGGAACGTTGACAGCCCGGTGCACGCAATTCCTTTGTTCTTCCATTCAAGTGTGAGTTAAGCCTGGCCCTTGAGGTTGTGGAAAGAGGGGATCGATGCAATGGACAAAAATCTCGGCAAATACATTCATCATGATAGATATTTTACATGAGGGTTGAAACTGCCTTCTTGTTGGAGGTATCATTGTGCATTAGAATTAAAGCTAGGCGGGTATTTCTGGGTGTATTTTTCTAGCTTGGGAGGGTGAATTTGATGGTTTGTGCTAGTCCCGTTACCATTTTCTTTTACAGACATGACCAGTATATCTTCTGCTCCTATCATCGACCCCCAGATCTTTCAAAAGGTCCAGCAGGATATCGACTTGGATTTGCAAGCCCGTGAGGTAAGCCTATAGGGGTTAAGCAGCTCACTTTTATTAGGATCTTCGTAAGGCTGTTACGGCTCTGGATCGCGACACTCGTTCTATCCTTTCAGTTCTGGCACAGGCTCACTCCACACCTAACTGCACGAAATTATAAATGAAGCCGCTGATCTCAGTTCCCGAATTGAGTGTCCTTAGCCATCCTCTTTTCTGCGAGCAGAAATCTAGGATTAAAGAACTTGAAAATATTGCCGCAAGCTATCCTTATTATCGATACTATGACACATGGAATCGCGCTATTCAACAGGCTTCCTTCGCAGTCATCCTGATGTTTTATCTTGAGAATGAAGCACTGGCAACTTTGGACCAAGTGAGTCGCGAACTCGGAGGTATGCCGCTCCATGTCTATCCCTTGATCCTTTCCAAGTTAGTCCCTTCAGACGTCGTCGAGGATGACAAATTTCATTTAAGCGTCGAGGATTATCTTCACGCTATCATTTCACTGATCAACGAATTGGCATCGCCTCGTCTCGTCCACTGCTGACAGTCAGTCCCGCCTCGCAGTTAACTCGGTGACCATGCAAGATTTCAAAAAGCCCCTCAAAATCAGTACCTTTGTAAAAGAACTGCATTCTGCGTTCTCCTTACTCAACTTGAAGAATGATTCGCTTCGTCGGCGGTTTGATTCAATTAAATATGATGTAAAGAAGGTTGAAGAAGGTATGTGCCCTAGAGCTATCGCCCTGAGAAGCTCTAGTAGTATATGATCTCACTATCCGTGGATTGATTAAAAACCAAAGGTAAGTATGCTAGAAAAACCTTCCTTACAGTATACTAGCAAACGAAAGGTAGAAGAATTAGACGAAAACCAACATGCCTAACATAAAACCAGTGCCCTCAACGCCTTGAAGAAAGTCAATGAAGCAAATGTAGATATTCCATGTGAACAAATCAAGATAGTCCTACAGCACATGTATGAATGCAGTTCGGTGCAAACCATATGTCCAGCGTCGCCCCCGCGTTATATTTTGTGAGAAACACCTTCCATTGACCTATGAGATCACACAACAGCAAGGGCTCGGCGTTCCTCTGACTCCCATATCATCTGTGGGACTGATAAACGTCTTTCTCTTATGATTCAACATGACTGTTCCTGTTTCATCAATGGTGTTTTGTGGTGGCATCGCAGACGCTGATCCAGAAAAGGTTGGAAGAAATTCATTCTGTAACATCAGCACTGTAGGGATTAGAGAATATGCACAGCAATAGATGTTGCAGAGACTTGTTCTCTAGAGACCAGCTTTTCGAGGATTTGATTTTGTGTCTCTTTCGACAGAGGCCGAGTGGAAGGCTTTGACTGCGGTTGAGGAATACAGTGCTGCACAACCATAGGATTCATGCATCGATCCCAGATCCGTACCAAGGTTGGATCATCCTCCGACATTTGAGCAATCCGCGTCGCCTCGAGCCTGCGGGCAACGGTAGGTACAATCTGCTGGTTGGGAGGGAGGTGTGATTGTGGTGAGTGCTGTGGAATAAGCCAAGGTGGAGGGCCGGTGGGAGTTTTTGGCCTGCGAGGTGAAAACGAAGGTATAGACTTTGATATGCGACGAGATAGCTTACAGGCTGTGGATGGTGACGGTGGCCGCGGGCGACCTCGGGTCTGACTTTGACTGACAACTGTTCTCATCATCGGAATGGTCTCTTGTACATGCAGATCGGGCTCTGACCGTCGCCTGCTAGTAGACGATTGTCTGTCATGACTTGTGGTCGGTTGCATGTCATTGACAACGCTATCTTTCTCTGTCAAATGCAAGGGTATTGTTCGGTTCAGCATTTTTACGGGAATGGGAATGGGGGATGCTCGAGAGACAGGTATGCGAGAGCTGGAGGATACACTTCGGATTTTTTGGGGTGAGCCATTGGAAGCAGCCTGGAGGCTGTAGTTGGAGGCAATTGACGTATAAGAATAGGATTGCTCAGGAAGTGAAGAGTTGGGACTGTCAATTGCGGAGTCGAGACCAGTGCCAGCTGGAGAAGGGGAGTGTCCATAGACTAGGCTGGGTGAGAAGCCCGCTATCTGTGGAAGGATGATGGAAGGAGTTGCAAGAGGATAGTCGGGGACCTGGATACCGTTTATATCACTATCAATGTTGCTGTTGTTGCTGATGATGTCGATGTTGCTATTTTTGATATCAATGTTGCTGCTGCTGCTGTTGATGTTGTTGGGAAATGCGGCTTTGGCAGGGGTTTGGGGGATGAGATCGCGTTTGCGGAAGGCGGGAGGAATTCCGGGAGTAAGGCCGTAGACAGCATCGTGGCCCTGGGTAAATCAATGGGCAGGAGCTAGAGGCAGACATACATTGCGGCCCAGTATGATTTCGAAGCCGTCTGGGAATTGGCGGAAGAGGGCCGAGTCAGCGTGGTGTAATCGGCGAGACGCGGTGGCCATGACTGCGGCTGCTGGACGAGGCGAGTCGCATAGGCCCAGCCTGAATGCAGACCGGCCGGTGCGAGCAACTGCAAAACGCATATACAACGCATACATAATGCATACAGGATACGCGCGCACTAAACCATGTATTTATCCCCAGAGCGCTCAACCCGCAGTCTATTCATAGTCGAACCTCTCCCTACACGCTCGTGTCAGCCAGCAATGGACTGGTTTCGCTCTGTCGTGTCGTCCAAGACGTCGACCGACTCCTTGACTATCTGGTACGGAACGGAAAAGTTCCCTGTAACCTTTGAAAAAAATGCCATCTCAGCCAAACGCGCGACTTTGGAGGAACTCAAGTCGCACTGTTCTCGTCGCATAGGAACACCGAAACTGCGGTACTACTTTGCCGGTGTCGAATTAGCAAACGACGACAAACCCCTTGCAGAGTATGGCATCAGAAGCGGGGCTCAAGTTCTAGTTATGGAGGACTTTCGAGATAATGCAAGGACACACCCCCAGACATTCATAGCTGATAATACCAGGCTCAGCCTCCTCAGTACTTGAAAAAGTCATTCCTTGATATCATCCAAGCATCAATAGATCGCACAAATATTGAACTATGCCCGCAAGTTGACGGCTACCTTAAATCCACCCCTACCGGTACCTCTAGTTTCTTTTTCTTGGTGTTGAACAAGAGATCCCGTTAAGAACAAGGAAATTCATGCCCGTCTAGGAGAGTTACTCTTACAAAGACTGCTCGACCTAGATGCTATAGATATACCGCAGGACCTGGAGGATGCATCCGAAGCACGTCAGAAGCGGAGAAATGCAGTCAAGTGGACGCAAAGTCTTTTAGATAAAGTAGATGAACAGTTCAGGACGACATGCAGCGCCGAGGAATAAAATATGTCATTCATGCATAGCACGAGTTAAACTGTATATCCACTAATCGCGCGGACAATTGCACCATTACCTGCTACTTCAACGAGCTTTCATTAGTTATGCATGCTAAGAGTAAATTGTACCTTTTCATGCCAATTCAACAAAACAGCCATGTTGTATGTCTCCGGACTGGCCATCCCCTTGTATAAATACTTCATAAGAACGTCATTGTCATCTGGTGAAAGTTGTTTCAGCAAGATAGTGATCTCTGATGCTTTGATTGAACTTAGAACCTCCATAACCGTATGGGAATGAATCTCCTACTGACATCAGCAAAAGAAGAAGTCACTTAAAAGACCTTGGCGCTCTCATTTCTAACACCATAAGGAGGGTTTGCGAGAACCAAAGGGAGAGCAGAATGAACATCGCCCCTTTGAGTTAGCCATGAGAGATTGCGAGTGCAGACCTTCTCAATAGGCTTCGAACCTGTTCGGTCCTGCCTTGTACATCCGCGTAAACATCATCTGATGAGGGTAGATCTGGCGGATATAATTCTTCCTCGGTTACATGGTCGTCACCAAAAGCATCAATATCAATTTTACGGAAGCTACCGTCGGACATGGTGAGATCAGGAGTAAAGCAGGATTAAGCTCGGCGGCGTACGAACCGACACCCCAAACATCACCCTTTCTCATCGACTCATGAAAACATACTTGAAAGTATTAAAGCTCTTGTATAGTGGTTTATTTGACAATAGGAAGATGGATAGCTTCTTCTACATGACGGTCTAATCACCGAAGAAACGAGCAATTGTCAGCACACGACCTGGGGTTGGGTGCCGATGTGGACTTGGATTGGATATGCCGACGTAGATACTATGAGTAAGAGTAAATTGAATATCAGATGAAAGCCTAGCGACCAGCTAGTCCGGCTAGGAGCTACTTATATACAGATTCGCCACACGGGCTGCTGCCGTCATCTGCCTGCCGGCCTTTTCTACTGCTTTGCTGGGTGGCGATGCTTGTGACTGGCCCGACTGGGATGAGCTGCGGCCCTTGCTGCTCTCTGCTCCGTCCGATGATTAGGCGGTGGCGGTGGCAAGCTGGTGGGAGTTGCGATGGTGGGGTAACGGTGTGTGCCCACAGCTATCGCCGATCTAGATAGTATCGACATCGACTCGAAAACCTACCTTCATATGACGTTTTCCATATGCCGCTGAAGGGGTGGAATCTCTGGTTTTTAATTCCGTATCGTCCGACAACACCTTGCGTCGCGCAAAGTATTTACCCGGCACCGTGGAGATAACTCGGTGATTAGGTATAGCCGCTACCTTCCCCACACCACTAGCCAATCACAACCGGACCTTGTTCCGGTCAACCGTCTGTCGCGCATATATCATTGGCCTCCATCCCCCTGCCCTACTAAAAATACAATTCTGCTGTGCCATAGCCTTGGACTGGTTTTCACACGCAATCGTCATCATCAGCTAAGACACATCTCACAGCGTCTCCCTGGTCAAAATGTCTGAGGGTGGTTCAAATCCAGAGTCATCGGCTTCTCCTGATCGTAACTCGATATCTCCCTCTCCGTTGGTGGGCTCAACGTCGATTTCGCGGAAGCGAATGACGTATCTTATCGCTTATCCTCCTACTCGAACGTTTTTGTTCTACGGAAAGTCACCCTTATTGCTATTGCAACTCCAACTCCTCAGTTCACCAACACCGAACCACGCATCCCCTGCATTAAACCTAGAACTACCTAGTCACTTTGCATGTCGTCATCGGAAAACTATCGCCTTGGTTGTAGATTCGAACAGTGAGCAGAAGCTCGCAGCGTTCAGAGTGAAGAATGGAAAGGAGCATATTTCGGTAGAAGATATGATGTTCTCTGTTATCTCGAATCTCAGCGACAAGAACAGGAAGAACTATGAATTCACATCCGTACGAAATCATTTCCAGTTCATTTGTCGCTGGACCAGATACAAGCGCAGAAAATCTTCAGATGAAGCTGGGAGCTTTGAATGGAGATTTGTCATGCTCTCAACCCCGGTACCGTTCAGTCTTGAGGCCAAACCCCTTGCTCGCATTACAAAGAATGCTATTATCTTTTCCTCCGACTTTCAAGATGTCCTAGCAAGTATTTCTTCACAGGATGCAGAAATCACAAAGACAAAATTTGTCCGTACCGTTCTCATTCTTGGGCTTTGGGTTTTGATTGGAGAGGGCTATGTGGATCCTGTTGGAAAGCGAAACAGAACGTGTGTATGTTTTTAACTGTGGAGATGAACATTCGTTCTTCTTCAAGGCAGTCAGGTGTGAAGTTTATTCTTTTGGTTTCTTGAAGGTTCAAGAAGGTTTCATAGGGTATGCCATACATGATGTAGCATACTCTCGTCGCAAGACATTTTCATAGGTTGCATAATTATTAACCACATTTACTCTGGCAGAAGCTTGTCCCGAGACTTTGGAAATTTCCCGTCGAAACCGAGAAAATATTTGATAACATTAGAACCCATGGTCTAACGAACAACAAGTATGGCTCTACCATGCCCTCTTCGTTCTAGTCAACGACTGAGCTGCCCCACGAGTCAGATATATAATATGTGTGATGAGGACCTGGTACAAATGGGATAGATGCGGTTCAGGTCAATATCCTCGGTACCCAAAACCTTGTAGATTGATACGAATCAAACCTTACACCATATTTGATGATATATCTTACAGATAATGTGGCTTGTTTTCATCCCTATCCCAGTATCCATCAAAATCGTGAATCACGGCAACTCGGATGAGCCGCCAGGGCCCTTTGACAATTTCATATAGAATATCCGATCATAAATATGTTTTGGTTAATTATGAAGGAGTTTTAAAGGATTCTAGGAGAACGCACCAATCAGTAGATATACCGGTTTTCATAATTGCTATTTAATAAAGTCAACACCGACCCCTAGGATTTCACCTTTTGAAAGGCCAGAATTCATTTCTTCGTCTGTTCTTCCGAATACATCTGACCACCACTGCACATGTTTTGGGTCAGGCAAAAGAACTGTATCCCCGGGAAGATCTAAAGCAGGATTATAACACTCGTTAACAAAATCAGATCTTCTAGTCAGGAAATAATCCCACAAAGACCTTGTGTTTTCTCTAACGCGATGTTCGCATCGCTGTTTCTCGCTGTTTGATATAAAATTGCCGTATTGGCAAGAATACAAGTGATATAAAATACGCTTCAGAAACCGCCCATTGAATTCGAATCGATTTGGAAACTGTTGGCGAATTTGCTCGGTACAATCTAGGAATTGGTGAAACACGGGTGAGCTTTCTTTGGTCCCAAAAAACGGTTTGATTATCATCGAGGCAAGAGTTGAATTTCCACCATCGGTAGTGTAGAAGGCCTTTTCTGATGTAAGATGATCACATCTATCTGCAAATCGATGACCAAAAGACATCCAATCCTTTTCCACGAGGATCATAAATCCTTCCACGGTCCGATAATACGGATCGAGACATAGTTGTGAAATAGCCGATAACTGACTAGTACGATCCCTAGCATGTCAGCTTGCATATCATCGGTACAGAAGACGGACCAACCATCAGAACAATGTACTAGGACTGAAGAATGTTGGATGTGAATCGTCCTGGTGATAAGAAGAGAGCCATCAATGATTGCTGAAATATGCTTCAACCAACCAGATTTGGCTAGCAATTCACGGTTTGGAGGGAGGGGAACGAGATCAGAATCCTTGATGGCTATTAAATTAGCATATATGACAAGATATTGGTTGAACCTTCGACAACTTTTGCGAGTGAATCTCTCATAACATGAATATTGTCAATGCCAAGGTATGCTTTATGTGCGTTCTTGTAATTATTCATATCCTCTGTGCCGGCTCCGATAGCTACATTGGCGAAGGCATTCTTGGTTGGCCTAGCATCGATAATGAGGTTGTTAGCTTGCGAACCATATACGCCATCTGGATGTGTTGTAGCAAAGATAGCTTCCAGCAGCTTCTCGTCTTGAATTGATCTGTTCTGCTTTATCCCCACCAAGGGTTGAGACGATCGAGTTATTGTACACTGTGATTCAGTAATCTGACGACTAGAAGATTTGATACATTGTTCAATGTGTGTATATATGTCAGTGCAGGAATTCGACCCTTTGATCGATATTTGTAACCATAATTCAGAGTATTGTCACTGATCTTGGAAGGAACAACAAGTAGCTCTGGATAGGTTGGGCATCTCTAGGCGTGAGGCCGTTGATATGATCTGGGGATACCTCGAAATTCATATTCACATTTGTAAATCTCCATTCTTTTGTTCTCGTATTCACACCGAGACGTATAAACTCTTTCCGAGGGTCATACAGGGACCACGAATTAAGCGAGGACTCCAAGAGGCCAGGCTTGTAAGAAAATGCATATAAACAGAGAACGGATGCTTGATATTAACCTATAATCTTCAGGAACATACTGATACAAGTGTGACCCATGATATGCTCAAATACATAATCACAATCGGACCTTGACGAAAAGAAAAGCGTTATAGAGCTAAAATCTCTATTCCGAAATCTGAGAGCACTCTGAGAGCCATCTGCCGACGGTATCCGCCTTTCCACAGTATTCACGATCGGATATGGATACCACAGATCGCGTGCAGTCGATTGAAATATGAGATGATTTGGAGTCATTTTCAGACTTCCCAAAAATGATTGGCCATGTGTATGTATCTGCACAGGCTGGATCTCGGAGTTGTTAATCCGCGAATCAGTAATTTTACCTTTAATGGTTTCGCAGAAACATAGTCACAGCTGCGCTCTGACAAAGGATCAGATTTCATATCTACTCTTGGTAAACGAGTAGGGTTTGGAAGGACATCCGCTTGGGCTGCTCGAATGTCGATGTTCATTGATAACCTTGCTACGGCGGAGATTGGTCACGCCGATATAAGCCATGGACGAAAACAAAGTGGGATACATGAAAGAGCATATGGATGCGTTAAAAGCTTACTAGATACAATTGTGCCTACTTTTAGGTATAGAATAGCATAGATACTCGACTCGGGCTCGCATTGCAAGACGCACAGGCAAAAAGAAGATGTGCATATATTCTAACCTCGTAAAGCTTCTTCTTGTGCTTGTGCCTCTTGATGTCCAGCTTTGGAATTCAAGTACGCATTTCTAAAGATGAGAATCCGAGGGATTAATTAAATTCAACCTTTTCTTGGCCCAGTCCCAGACAAAATAGCCTGCGATAAATGGCGGTGCAACGTAGAAGAGCTGTCCTCTGGTTCGCCGGGCGGTATTGAAAATGGCGGCGTGAAGAGCTCCTGCAAACGGACGAGCAGCAAAGGGAGACAAAGTGTAGGTAGTAATTCCCCCTGAAGCAGTCAGTGAGGGCAGTGAAACTAGTACAAACTCTGTTTACGGCCTTTAAAACTGCCCCACCAGCCCTGGACGAATTAGAACAGACAAGGAAGATTACAAGACCACTGTTGGTTAGATGACTTGTGCAAGAGAGAAGAACATACTCCATGAAGGTACTTCGGCACCGCCCATAAGTGTATATTTGATGTTTATGAAAGAGTTTGATGTCAATCCGAGAACAAGTGAGACCAATCCCACATCCACCGTCACATTTTTATGAAGCACAAGTGCTTGAAAGCTTTTATACTATCAAAGTAGTCACATTCTATGTATTATTTTATGGTATGATGAATCATGTTCTGGGGCTTATCGGAGATTACGACACCGGCAAGTTGATCCCCGCAACTCGATGGTCTGGCTGCCGACTGTATTTGCCTTTGCATTGGTGGGCTGTCTTGTGGCAGGTCTGCTTTCATTCTACTCTCGGCCGCGCAGTTTACCGGCGTATGTCCCTGCAGCTGTGTTTATAGGATGGTTTATTCCGTTCTCCGTGGTGTTACTTTTTCCATTCGATCTCGCATCAACTTCTAGCACCAAGAACCAACGGCCCCTTTTTTTCATTCCCGAGAATGTGCTTGTCGTCGTTTGGCGAACGACCTGGTGGACTTGTGCTGTTTTCACTTGGTTTGTGTTTCCAAACATGCAGAATTATGTCGACAGTGGTCATCGGGCTCCCTGGAAACGTCTCAAGAGCGCGCTCCTCACCAATCTTCGTAACCAGATCATTGGCCTTGTGATTTCGAGTTCGGTTCTTGTCTACATACTGGCATCTACCAAGGTTTCATCGGCGTATGCTGTTGCTCGATCTATTTTAAAGTGGTAGAGCTGCAATCAAATCAACGATCATTGCACTAGCCAATTCATGGGGTCTGGTCATTGTAATCATGCTGATGGGCCACGGTCTCGTCAATATCCCACGAAGGCTGTGGTATTCCGCTTCGCGGCAGTATCAGTTACGGGACCTAGAACGTCGTGCTGTTATAGTCTGGGATGCCAAGGAAGAAGCCTCAGAGACACTAGCTGAAGTCGGGGCAGAGGTTTCTGCTTTGGAACATAAAGTGTTTGGTGAACACAAAGCCTGGGTGAAGGAATTGATTGCAATGTGTCCATCGGCACAAGAGCATCGGGGGTCCAATCGAAGCCCGATACCGCTCGACCGAGTGGATGATGAATATCTTGCGAGTTTAACAAGGAGGGTCAGGTCTGCTGCTCGGAAGAAGGAACGGTACACTAGGTATGTATTTTATATGGAAATGAATTTGACGGGCAGTGAATGGGGGTCGTTGATCCGTGTAGCTACATTTATTCAGGATGTGATGGACGCGGGAACATCATCCAAGGGCGAATTGGTGATACGATTTAACACTGCGAGAAGTGGGCTATTTTCGCCTCGTGCTGCATATCACTTTTACGTTAATGTGGTTCCTTTAGCCAAACGCGTCACCGCAGTGCTTCTAGGGATGTTATCTGCCATTATTGTCTTTTCTGAAATCTTTATCAATGCCAAGCACCCTTTGATCAGCATTGTGGGGATCGTTGTTCGTGGGGCGGGCCCAAAATGGGCGCTTGTGGAGGTACTTTTGTCGAGATCCTCTGCTGAACAAAATAGCTGATCTCGGTTGCAATCCTGACGTATATGGCCGTGTGCACTTATACGACACTGCTCAGGCTGCAAGTGTTCAACCTGTTTGCACTAGTTCCGAATCACCACACGGACCCCCCATCACTGATTTTCTTTGCATCGTACCTGTGCCGGTTGACGTGAAGACTTGTTTGTGGATGGGGCTGATGGGGCAGGTTCCCTCTAAGCTATAATTACAACACGCTTCTTGCGCCGGGGTCTAGCAGTGTGTTTGAGAAGTTTTTTGGATCTAGCGTCAACCTGACGGCTCTGGGGGCTGGGTTGAATAGCTGGTTCCCGCTTGCGATATTGGTTCCCGTGCTAGCGACGTTGTTGAATCTTTATGACCGAGCGAAAACGATGTTTGGGTTGAGCCAGTGGGTTGACGAGGAGGATGCGGCGGAGGGGGCTTTTGAGGGGAGGGCGTTGATAGAGCGCGGTATGTGGCTGGGCGACGATGAGTAACGCGGCAGCACTGACAGGGGGGTGGGACGAGAGCGGGATGCTCGCAGGGCGGTGTTTGGCGCGGGAAGAAGTGGAGGAGAGCAGCGCGGGGGCGGGGGACGCGACTGTGGGCCAGCGGCTGTCTGAGTCTGCGGAGCGGCTCTGGAATTCTGTGGAGAGCGGGCTGGAGTTTTTCCGGGTGCGGCGGCGGACAGCGAGCGACGACGCAGGGTGGGCAACAGGGGCATAGAGATTATTATTAATAGTCGTCTGGTGTGGAGTCTGGTGTGGAGTCTGGTCTGAGTCTGGTCTGAGTCTGGTCTGAGTCTGGTCTGAGTCTGAGTCTACACCAGCAACCTCCATGGATGTCGCTGCCGCCCGCCCGCCTGCTCCGCCGGGCACGTTCCCGCCAGGCACGCTGATCACGGTCGGCTCGCACCGCGTGTGCATCGACCAGTTCCTGTCTGAGGGTGAGTGCTGGCCGGGCGGCGGCGGCTGACGGGCAGGCGGGTCGTCGCACGTCTACCTCGTGTCGCTGGACGGCGGCGGCGGGGCGGCGGTGCTGAAGCGGGTCGCGGCGCCGGACAAGCAGGCGCTGGCGACGGTGCGCACCGAGGTGCAGACCATGGTACCTGACCCGGGGCTGGGCGGCGGGTGCTGACGGGCGCGGAAACTGCTGCGCGGCCACCGCCACGTCGTCGCGTACATCGACTCGCACGCGGCGCACCTCCGGGGCGGCGGCTACGAGGTGTTTGTGCTGATGGAGCACTGCGTCGGCGGCGCGCTGATCGACCTGATGAACGCGCGCCTGCACGCGCGGCTCTCGGAGCGCGAGATCCTCGCCATCTTCAGCGACGTCGTGCGCGCCGTCGCCTGCATGCACTACCTGGCGCCGCCGCTCGTGCACCGCGATCTCAAGGTTGCGCCTCCGATCTGCCGCGCGCGCTCACCCGCCGCAGATCGAGAACGTGCTGCTCCAGCCGCCCGCCTGCTACAAGCTGTGCGACTTTGGCTCCTGCGCGCCGCCCACGCCCGCGCCCGCCTCGCGCGCCGCCTGCGCCGCCCTCGAGCGCGACATCCAGCAGCACACCACGCTGCAGTACCGCTCCCCCGAAATGACAGACGTCTACCGCCGCCTGCCCATCGGCGAAAAGTCCGGTGCCGCCGCCCTCCCCGCCCGCGGCCCCCGCTGACCCCCCAAAGACATCTGGGCCCTCGGCGTCCTGCTCTACAAGCTGTGCTACTACACAACCCCCTTCGAGGCCCACGGCCCCCTCGCCGTCCTCAACGCCGCCTACGCCTTCCCCGCCCTGCCCGCCTACTCCCCCGGCATCCGCCGCCTCATAGGTGCGGCCCCCCCTGCCGCCCTCCCGCCCCCTAGATCGGA
>LXFE01004028.1:0-12576 GCA_001929475.1 Neolecta irregularis DAH-3 | reverse complement strand
TCAGGCTAGTATAATAAACCTGGTCTTATTCGAACCAGGCTGCAATTGTAGCAAGCAAGCAGCTACAGGTCTACTTATAGGAAATAGAAATAGCCTCGTCGGTTATAGAAATCTAGACTTTGACCAAAGGAAAAGCCAAACCAGAGACATGGCAAAAAATTGCAATATCATTTTCGTTCCACATGCTTAACGGTATTTTTAAATATCACACCTGGGAACCACGATCAGGAATAGTGGCTTGGCTTCATATATTCTATAGAGCATGTCGATTATATCAACGTGGCATAACCTAGTCTCGATATAAACGACGGAAATAGCAATGACGGGAGTAGTCTTAGCTAGCTAGTATGAGATGTTTTGTCAAAGATATTGAATTCGCTTTGATTTATAGACGAATTTCACTGCACAGATGATCAATCCGATGCACTTATAAAAGGCATTAATGAAATCTCGCAGTACTTTTCACAGTCGCAAAATATGCTTGATTTCGGCCTTACTTAGAATCGTACGTTGCAGATTCATCAATGATTCCTTAATAAATCTGATGTCCAGCGTTCTAACCAAATGTATAATCTACATGAATGCCATCCTTTATAAATCTTCCTCTGAGTCATCCACCAGCTCTTCTAAAGGCCTCGCCAAAGGGTAGCCTGGCAATTCAGAATCGTTCAGAGTGTACGCTGGAGGTGCGAAAATAACAGACGTCAATGTTAAACCTATAGGTCCATCACGCGGAAGTTTCTCATGATTCAAATAAATAGAACATGGTGGTTGAGGTAAAGAAATTCGAACCGGGTCGGAGCGATACTGCTGTTCTAAATACCATGAATTTTCTTCGAGGTCGAAAGGTCCCTCTGGGGATGTTTTATAAAAGGATTGCCGTGGAGAGGCACGGAGAACGGTCATGGCAATACTCATCACTTGATCAGTCAGTTAAGCGCAAGGTAGAAAAAGGTCTCACCCACGCCAATGCTTATAGCTATGACGCAAAAGATAAATGCAAAAGTGCGAGTAATGTCGATTGAATTAGTCCCATTTACAGGCGCTTCAGTCAATGCAGTAAACTCAACCCATTTAGAACTAGATTTAAGCATTGGCTTGCAAGATGTAAGTATTACACAGGAGTACTAGCAGTGATTTGTTCTAAAAGAGTTGACATTGTGAAAATGTGATGAAGAATGGTGCGAAAGAGGAGGATTCTCACGCTTTTAAAATTCGTTTGCAGCAGTCATTGGTATTCACGATATGTGAACAATTGTGGCTGTCATCGAATTAAGAATGGGAAGCAATGAGGGACGACATATTGGAATGTATGGTCCCTCAAGATCCTGCGATGGCTAATGATAAGTATTTGGAGGTTTGCCTGCATTACGAACTTGAATTCCTGATTTTATGACATATATGATCTGACGTAGGAATGCCAAATGATGCCGAGGTTGCATCCAATGTCCCCTAATTAGGTTTTCAAAGGTCACAAATTTGATTGACGGTCCTATCTCCAACGCTCACCACCACGCCAAAAACGTTTCGTTACTCACCAAACATATACAGCTATGGGGTATCTCTATATTTTTGATGTTCATTTCCAATGTTTCTAGTCGAATGCACAGCAAAGGTAAAGGCATGGCCGCTTCGGCCTTGCCTTACTCTCGAAAGCCTCCGTCTTGGCTCAAGACCTCTCCTGATGAAGTGGTCGAGCAAATTATCAAATATTCGAAGAAGGGTCTTGCTCCTTCGCAAATTGGCGTAGTCCTTCGGGATTCGCACGGGATCGCTCAAGTGAAAAATGTCACTGGTATACCCAATTAAACACTTGACAAATCTAATTTCAAGGCAACAAGATTGTCCGTCTCCTGAAAATGAACGGTACGTTCATCGACTAAGCCTTTGTTCGGTTCAAAAGACTGACAAAGTGATTAGGAATTGTTTCAAAGCTCCCAGAGGATCTTTACAATCTTATGAAAAAGGTAGTAAATATTCTTCTCATATATTGATGTATCATAGGCCCTTGCTGTCCGAGGCCATCTTGAACGAAACCGCAAAGACAAGGACGCAAAATTCAGATTGATTCTCATTGAATCTCGAATTCACAGATTGGCCCGATACTACAAAACCACTGGCGCCATTGCTCCAACTTTCAAATAGTATGTTGTGAGCTGTTGATCTTTTGCTAATTTGTGTCAGTGAAGCGGCTACTGCTGCTGCTCAAATCGCCTAGATTATGTATTCTGTGTATATCCAACAAATACATTTCGTTCACGTCTAACAATATTGTACATAACGCCCTCTTGTTTGAGCGCTATTTTCATGAATCCTGATTTCTTCCTCGTTCAATCAAGTATTGTCCCAGTCGCTCTAATGGGTTCGGTGGTCTATTGATCAATATATCCTTGCCTATATAGCATACTGTTCTTTTGCAAGGATTCTCATCCCATCCAGAAGCACAGGTGTGACCTTTTGATTCAAGTAGCTTCTTACCGGAGCGGCTTCCAAAACCTGATTAGGCGTGATTTTAGAAGGCCCAACTTGGTGTGTAGAAGCAGTCTGGGTTTAAGTACAAGCAGGAGTGCAAATGCATACACATTCCATCTTGACGTCCTGTACATCAGGTTTGGATGTCGATTTTAGAGGAGGTGGCGGAATATTACAATTTCCCTGAGGATCTGGGATTGAAGGTATATTGTGTAAATTTTCCGGATCATTCATAACGGCATCTTGAAGAGAGTTTCGAGGAGGAACATCGTCAAGCTGTTCGTTTGGATTCATAATGCTTGAATGTAGAAACTGTTTGGGGATGGGGGTCGGTTCACTTACGTTGGTGGTTCAGCCTTAGTCCTTTCCGTTTCATAGTCTCAGCTTACGGCACACCAACGACTGAAGTCGCTTTTTCCGTCTTGCTTGATCAAACTTCACATAGCTGTTTCCCAAGCTGTTCATGGTTGCACAACACAGGAAAAATTGCCACACTAAATTTACCGACTCCACCGCTAAACATTGAATGCATTTGAGCCTGCCTTTAATGCTTGCATTCATTCTAGGCCGATAATCCCACTTTTCTCTAGAAAAACTTGGATATTGCAAACCTAAAGGGCCGATCAAAGGGCGCAAGAAAACAATAGAAAGTTCTCTACGGCAATGATATTCATTCATTCAGAATTATCAATACTTCGAACTGCAACATAAACCCGAGCATTGAGGTAGTAAATGTCAACACCGGTTGTGGGCCATGGCTCCATGTCGACTCTATGGCAAGAGCATCATGCTTTGTCAAACACCGAATTCGAAATAGAATCCAGATTGACGCGCACTAAAGACGAAACACCGGATTGGTTCTTATGAGGACGGATATATGAGCAACTAGCTCGTTCTATGACATGGATCTTTCATGTATCATTCTGCACAGATTGTATACGTGAAAGTCTGGGTATTTAAATCAATCGGGAGACGACCCAATGACTTTCTCTAGATAGAGCGGATGTCCGTGAGCTAATCAACCCTTATCATCGGATAAAAAGAGTCACGAATACAACAAAATCATCTCGAGTGATATCTTTACCGATTTTCATGTATTTACGCAAGGTTCTCATACTCGATGCTGTTACATCTAGAGTAACGGATATCCCATTATACCATAAATGATAAATTGAAGATTACTACTTAATGCTCTTTCGAGGTCGTTTATCAGAACCTTATCTCGTACTAAAATTATGCAAGACTTCTTTTCTCTACAAAAGATGGCATTGCACTAGCATCAAATAAATTGCAGCGCTAATTTAGACCTTCCAGTCTATTTAGCTATTTAACCGTGGACTCCACAAAGCCGAAGCTTCTGCCTTTTATGACTTCTCAAAATAATAAACGACGCCCAATCTTGAGTTGCAAGAGCTGCCGCCTTCGAAAATCGAAATGCGACAGAGGTATTCCATGTTCTAATTGTCGTATGAGAGGTAATGCATGCATTTACGAAGAAGGGTAAGCATGTGGTGGAGTTTTGCTGATGTCGAATAGGATTTCTTTTGAAGCCTTAGATATTCAGAATGGCCTAACAACTCAATCAAGCAAGACGACTAAGATTCGATCTTTATCCTCTTCTCCACGGAAATCCGGAACAGTAGAACAAGCAGAGTTTTGTCCTAATGATGCACAAGAATTGGCAAATGATGCCATACGATCACTAGGCGATCTTACATTCTTAAATGGCCAGTGCAAATACCATGGAAACAAAAGTGCAGTAGCAAAACATGTGGGCCTGCATTGATAAACGACTTGGCTGATATACGCAGATCAGACCAGAACTGCAGATCCTATCGGCTCCTGTTTCAAGAACTGGCAATGAAGACCAATGGTTTGGGATTACTTTGGAAAGACTAAATGAATTTGTGGACTCGATACTTCCAGTCAGAGGAGCCGTGGATCTTCTTTTTGCACGCTATTTTATTATAAACCCGCTTATTACACAACTGATACGGCCTCAATTCCAGCAAGAGTATGAGACATATTGGGCTACCCGTAGAGCATCCTCGCACTGGATCGCTTCGCTTTTTGGGATAATATGTGTTTCGCTTCGGTCATACCCTAATGATGACATTCCGGAATTGGTGTCCATAATAACTTCGCTCGGCTCATCTCGAGTAAATTTACGGCGAAGGCTACAGGATGCTATACGCTACTGCTTGTTTCTGGGAGGGGGTTTGGACAATTATGACTTGGATGCTGTACTGGCACTTCTCCTATATCAATTGAACAGCGACATTATATCATCCTGTATATCTTGTTTCTCTCTTTGTACTAAAGATTACAGCACAATTATGGTTCAGCAATGGATGCATTGTAAGCATGTCTCAAACTCTAGGGTTTTTGCTATGCCTTAATCCTCGCTAATGGCATAGTCTCCATAGAGATCCATCTATGTTTCCTGTATCTCAAATTGAAGCAGAGTGGAGACGTCGACTTTGGATGCAAGTCCGCCTATGGGATATCACAAATGCTTGGCATGAAGGCCTTCCAACTCATATTAACGAATTCGATACTGATACCCGTTTTCCAACCTATGATCCTTTGTTTGATGGTGAAGGTGAGAGTAATGTCCGACGATTCCAGTGGATGGAAGCTTTCAACACTATATTCCTTATGTGGGGTCGTACACATCAAAATTTATTTGCATTGATACCCCCTTCGTATACCATCATTAAAAAACTTGATGAAGATGCAAACAAAGCATATGAAATGGCTTCACCGTGGCTACATATAACCTCCGATCAGGATCTCCTTATCAGCGATCCCTTGATTTTGTGGCAACAGATTACCATAGAGATGGCTTGGAATCGGGCTCTGTTGTCGCTACACTTACCATACACGTCATCGACATCAACCCATTTATCAAAACGTCGCGCCCTCGAAGCGTCTCGTCGAAGTGTGAGGACCTTCCTTGCTTTCTATCGGCGCCGAGATGAGCTCGGGCTATTTCGCTGGTTTGGTCAAATGTGGATTTTCACAACGCCTCTAATCGGAACACTTTACCTTGCCGTTAAGCTAGCAACTGATGCCTCCAGGAACCCGCAAGCATGGCAGATGGTGAGTGATTCATTGACTGCATTGCGCGGATGTCCGGAATTCTTGAACACACCACAGGCCTCTGCGGCCTTTGAAACTATCGAACAGATCCAAACACTGCGAGAAGTATCAAGGGAGATTACAAATGCGTTGGATGCTTACGGAGGGTTTGAGTCTATCAATTGGAATTTACTGAAGAAACCTTCCTGACATACGCCAAAGCCAAAAGTATTTTGGATCGTTATCTAAGTGTACATTGTCGTGGGTTCAAACAGGCTATATATTATTTGTATTCATTGATTGCATGGCTGATAATGTTCCCAAACATTATTCAATTTGGAGAAATATTCCTCATCATGAGTCAATGTTCCATTTAGCTCTGTATCTTTTCTCCCGTTCAAGTCTGTTCTTTTTCTCCTGTTTAAAGCGAGAATGTAAGGCTGTGAGCTGTTGTGAAGCTTCCACTGACCATCCACCTGGTTGACCCAGCTGTTTCGATATTCTATCTTCCATTTGTCCGTCTCGTATTAATTCCTCCAACCTGTCCCGAATATTGTTTCTCTTAACGTTCTTTTCAGCTCGGGCATTTAAAATCATTGATATCTTTTCAGATTGCCGAGGCACTCGAACAAAAGGATCATCGAGGGTAGTATAACTGATTCGTAACTTCTTTGAAGGTCGATTTTTGTATTCTGAGACTTTTTTTAATATTGTGGGCTGAGGAGAGGTAAAGCATTTTGGAGAGGGAAGTTTTTCTGGAGAAGTCAAAGCATGGCTTCTCGTTTTCGTATACTTCTCACGAACTTTCGCTAATGAAGTGAGGCTTCCGAGAGCGGCATGTCGTAAAGTATCTTCTGCCTTGCCATCAACGTGATATTTTCTACAAGATGTACTTCATATGTTGCTTTGAGGAGCTCCCTAGTCTTGGCGGGGCTTGTAATTCCTTTGTATCTGCGGAATTTGCTTTTTATTTTCGCATGCAAACCGCCGATCGGTATGTGATTCGCGTGTCTCAAAAGTGCCTTATATAACTCTAGGACTGGTTTTGTATGCTCCTGTATCTTATAAAATGGCAGACGTTTCGGGCTCAGTTTGAGCATTCAGGAGAAAAGGATAACTTGACGGTCGAATGGCACGTGCTCACCGGAGGGGCTGTGTCACAGGCCGAGTCAACCGGTTTATAGCTGTAATATTTCGCAAACTTACTAAGCCACAAATGCCGACTTTATATTCATTCAAACAAAAAGATGTTCTCTGCTCAGCTCTCGGAAAGTATGTCAAAAGAGCAAGCCGTGAAAGCATCAAGGCTCGTGGAAGATTCACAATTGCTCTCAGCGGCGGAAGTCTGCCAAGCCAACTTGCTCAGGGTATTGTAGAAGATGAATCTATCGAATGGGATAAATGGTGCGTAAATTGTCTTTTGAGGCAATCACAACCAACTCTTGCCCATCCATCCTCTGTTGTTGAAATATGGTTGACGCTAATACACCAGGTTCGTCTTCTTCGCCGATGAAAGAGCTGTTCCTTTGAATGACCATGACAGTAATTACAGGCTTGCAGAAGACGCCTTGTTCTCAAAAGTCCCCATCCCAAGAGATCAAATTTTTGCCATCGATCAGAACTTTTTGAATGACACCCAGGAACTCGCCGACGTCTACGAAAAAGATCTTGTTCGTGTTTTTGCCGCAAAGGAGACAGTTAAGATCCCTGCATTTGACTGTATGCTTCTTGGAGTGGGGCCTGATGGACATACTTGTTCACTTTTTCCTAATCATGAACTGCTAAGAGAGAATATCGCTTGGGTTTCACCAATTGAAGACTCACCAAAGCCACCTCCACGAAGGATTACACTCACTCTTACGGTCGTAACGCATGCTCACAATATTGCTTTTGTTGCAGCCGGTCAGGTACGGGACTCTTATGGGCATGACCTCTTATTATCTAGTCAAAACAAGATATACTCGTCAAAGTGCTAGAAACGCCAGATGAAGGTTTGCCAGCGTCTCTCGTAAACCAAATGGGAGGAGACCGTGTTACTTGGTTTGTAGATGACGAAGCCAGCAAGTTGACCGTTTTTCCCAAGAAAGAGTTCAAACTCTAGTACATATGCATATTCACAATGATCTCTGCGATATACTGCAATTAAATTTATAAACATTAGATGATGCAAGTTGCAACTCCAAACATCCATTCAATACCAAATATTATTGAAAAATCGCTTCCAGTTCGTCCTGTTGATAATGTACATACACTTTCTTCCTAATGTTCTTTCGTGTGTTCATTCATAGAACTGGTTATACAGAATGAAATTTCAAAATTTTCGTTATGTTATCTGTAACTTAGCAAAGGTCAAAAGTATCGAACTCTTTAGGTTACAACTGTTCGAATAAACACATAAAAAAGATATACTCATACGATAAGAAGTGGAGGCCACGTTCTAGGACGTTTACAACAAAGAGTAAGGAATATCAAGGCCAATGTCGAAAACTGCAAAAGCTTGCAGATAATCAATAAGGATGCCACTGCGTGGCGAGATCAGTTAGAACCCTGTCTTCTAGAGCACTTTTACCACAATGCTCCAGCTGTAATCGGTCCCTTTCTAACAGCTTCATTGGATTTAATATCTCTCTACCAGAACTGATATGCTAGAAATCCAAAATGGACATTGTTAACATATAGTGTCTAGTATAACTAAAAATGTTGATTTTGTTCAAAGCTAAAACTGATGCTATTTTGAGAACATGTCTAGTCTTCCATGATCTGGAAACAAAGATGTGTCATTACAACATAGAATCGGAGACTACAAGCCCTTTTGAACAGCCTAAGGCCTCTTTGTTTTTTAAGTGAAGTTCTCTAGGTTTTTTGGAACATGATGTTCTGTAAAATCGGGGTTGCCATTTAATTGTATGGGCTGAGCTAGGTGAAAATCAATGGCTGTTAGTTTATGGTCACTTGTTGTATTGCCAAATTGAGGGGTGGTTAGCTTGCGAGTTGGCATATCTACACATTGTTGCGGAATCAATGTTAGGATTAGTATTTGAGAATTGCCTGTATCGTGGCATGTGATTGTGGAGTACAAGTAACCAGTCTGTCTTGAGATTCTTCCTCTTCAACCAACCACTTCTTCTATAGCTTCTTCTCATAGTTACAATAATCAGATTGTCAGTTCCATTGTTTCCTTCTCATTATGACTACTAACGTTACTTCTGATAATTATGGAACTATACACTTGACTTCTTACCAACAAGACTTGCACTTTAACCACCTGCTCGTATATCTGACCTCTAGCTGTGATCAACAGGGCTGGAATAATACTGAATGCTTTGAGCAATTGCTCCGCCACGAATCACAAAGATTGCGTCAAGGGGACATGGTGGGAATCGTATTCGGATCTCTTGCTGGAGCTATTGTCCTTGGACGTACCGTTCACCTATAGTGGATTATAAGCTCATTCTTCTCAGTTTTAGTTTCGTTCCTTTGGTCGTACTATACAAGACATACTCGAATTCATCGAGCTCCTCACAATCTACGTCGTCAACACGACCCTGAGTGTGCATACGATCACGCTTTCATGGAAAAGAAAGCTCAACCTAATCCAGTGGTCAATGAAGATTGTCAAGTGGAGCAAAATGCTCGTGGTCATCAAAACACTCAAAGCCAAAATGAAACTCAGGGCTTTGCTCGAGAAAGTCCTGTTGATGAAGTATGTGTCACTACGACATCTGCTTCAGAGATGGGCTGAACTTAATCCATGTTCAGTAATTTTGGTTGCTCCTGTTGGAATAGTATTAGAAATTACTTGCCTAAGCTTGCCATGGCTGTTACTGTATTGTTGTATACGACTATTGATTGTAATTGACGTCATATTTTCTGATAAGAAACCCGACCTGTGAGAATATTGACAAATAAAATCATTCATCCACGCTATGAGTAACGTCCATTCCATCAGAAACAAGCTTCCTATTCGCATGAATTTTTGGGAACCTGGTGTTTCAAGCCAATACTGGAGATTCTTCCTGGAAGTATTATCATCTCTCCCTTGCGCAATACAAGAGCTCACTAAATTCATTCTTGAGTACAGGCCCCATGTTTAACCAGAGCAGGAGTCTCCACAGACTCTGGAATACGTAGTGAAATCCAGCACATCAACTGAATTTAAAATTAACAGACTATCGTGGTGTTGAAGGAAAGATTATCGGCCTATCTATTACCACGAATTTGAATCACATCATATAAGATATTGGGCAAGAAGCGTATCTATGAATTCAAGCATGAGTTCGTCGGATTCCCTCCGATAATGGACGCAAAACCAAATAAAAGCCATGTGATTCTCAATCGTTTACGCACAGAAGGTTATTTATCAGACCACGTACATTGTTCTGATTACACAACTAATGTAAAAGGTTACGCAATATGTAGATTCGCCACATCCTGGACCAATAATTACTATTCACGGGATATTGGCAAAAGTGACCTGTGTAGACTGCAACGGACACTTCGCGATTTGAATTTCACGACGAATTTAAATTGAAAGCAAACAGTGATATTGATTTACCTGGATTCGACTACCGCAATTTCGAATATTCAAGATAGGGAGGGGCCCATATATATATGGTTCTGGTAGGCTAGCCCCCGATGTTGTAATGTTTGGGGAAGAATTCAATCCCAGTACACGCCAACAAGCTCAGGAAGAGTAGTCAATGCTAGGGGCTTGTTGGTATTGGGCACAACATAGAGTGCTTATCAGCATATAGGCTTGTCATAACAGGTAAGGAACACGGCGGTAGACTGGCATTGGGACACTGTAGATCTGACCAAAATTCAAGGCCCGGTGATTTGAGAGCTGATTTCGGGGGTTGAGGAATACTTGAGGGTGATGAGAGTAAAATCAAAAGTGAAGCTGTACAATTAAGTTAATCCTGGCCGTAAGATATTGGAAGCAACGGAAGGTGCAAACCTATCTATATTCCCCACAAACGCCAAGAAGGAGCCAATCACAGGTCAATCCTCTCTTGATCCAACCAACTCACCCAAAAATTCGTTTTGCATTCTTAGATATCGTACATTCTCAATTTGTTCCTCGACCTTCTTGACTAGTAGTTCTTTCCTTTGTTCTTTTGAAACATATGGATTAGGTGGTATAGTTACATCACCGGTAGCAAGCAGCAATCTTCTCAGATGAATGTCGGGGTGGATCAATTCGATATTCCACAAGGTGGTGATGAGGGCACTGAGTGCAGCAGTGGTCTCGCATGCTACCGTTTGTGTTTTGCGATGGCGTTTCCGTGGAGGAGAAGGCTGTATCTTTGGCCGTTTCTTTGGCGGAGACTGTGAGGCCGGCGAGGTGATTGCGGGCTGGGAATGAACTGTTGAATGATCAAGGATGCTTGTTTCCAAAGTGCAATTGCGCGCCATCAAGTCCCGTTGCGCAGCAAGCAGAATAGTTGTTTTCGCTTCAACGCTTCTATTCAACTGCTATTTTCCTGCACGATCTCATACCTGAACAAGCGTTCCTTCAGCCTGCGGATCTCGGCGTCCTGTGTGCGGCAGCGCTGGTCGAGAGTCTGCACCCGCCGCTTCCACCATTCGCGGGATCTCTCGGACTCGCGGAGCCGGGAATCCAGATCTAGGAGTCGATGTTTCAGTGCAATATCGATAGTAGCCAGGATTTGTTTTTTGGTGGTGAGTGTTATCGCAACAACACCAAGGAGACCAACCCTTTCTGCGCTTCCATCCCATGCAGGCGGTTGTTCACAGCACCATCCAGCGGCGCGACGGTCTGCCATTTCCGCGCAAGCGTTCTCCTTCAAAGAGCCCGTCGCCGCCTACAGCATCCAAGCGGCGGTTCGACCGTGCAGACGAACACCAGCCAGCAGAGAAGCCGCCGTTTGATCTGAAAGCAGAGTTTGAAAAGCATCCACGTCTTGTCTGCACACGACTAATAAGCCAGGCTGCTGAATACAAGGGCTGGAGGCACATATGTTCCGCCCGCAAAGCTACGAGCACTGCAGGCCCAGTTTACAGATAAGAATACCAAAGAGTATCAGCGAATGTATTGGGAAGCGTTGAAGAAAAGTATCAATGGTCTGATCAACAAGGCATCATTCCTTGTCATTCCAGGCTAACAGCCAGGTCAATATCTCGAATTTGAAACTTATCATACCCGAAATATTCACCGAAAATTTGGTACGAGGACGAGGATTATATTGCCGTAGTATTATGAAAGCCCAGGCCGCTTCAACACCATTTACATCTATCTATGCCGCAATGACTGCAATTATAAACACAAAACTCCCACAAGTAGGAGAACTCCTTCTCACTCGTCTAATCGTCCAATTTCGAAAAGCTTTTCGTCGAAATGACAAGGTACTTGTAGTTTCTTGGATGACTCGTTAATATCTAGGCTGTTTGTCTGTCCAGTACAATGTTTATTGCTCATTTGGTAAATCATCTCGTAGCCCACGAAATCGTAGCCCTTCAACTTCTTTCCCTCCTTCTTGAACGCCCCTCAGATGACTCTGTTGAAGTCGCAGTAGGATTTACCCGTGAAGTCGGGCAGTTTCTCAGTGAGGTATCGCCAAAGGCCAACAATGGCGTATTCGAACGATTCAGAGCAATTTTACATGAAGGAATGATCGATAAACGAGTTCAATACATGATCGAAGTTTTGTTTCAAGTTCGGAAAGATAAATATAAAGATAACTTGGCGATTCCTTCGGAGTTGGATTTAGTTGCAGAAGAGGATCAGATTACGCACATGATCAGTCTGGACGATACCCTTGATGTCCAGGAAGGTCTCGGCGTGTTCAAATTTGATGAGGAATGGGAAAAGAATGAAGAGCGATATGAGCAAATTCGAGCAGAGATACTTGGCGAGGGAAGCGAAGAATCTGGATCCGAGGAAGACAGCAGTGACGGAGAAGACGAAGTCACTGAAGAAACTAAAAAAATGGAGATTATAGATCAAACTAACACCAATATTGTCGAACTTCGCAGAAAGATCTATCTTACCATCATGTCTTC
>LXFE01004026.1:0-12580 GCA_001929475.1 Neolecta irregularis DAH-3 | reverse complement strand
CTCTTTGTGCTCCTTCCGATGATTGGGCGGTGGCGGTGGCAAGCCGGTGGGGGTTGCGAGTTGCGATGGGTGGTAAAGTTGTGTCCCCACAAGTCACAACTCTCTAATCCGGTTGCGTGATTATCTCTATCTTCCCAGGCTGTCTTCAGTCGCCGTTGTTAATATTCCCAATCATCCTCACTACCTCATCTCTTACATATAATCAACACCTGTGTCCTAATCATAACTCTGAAACTAGGAATGTGATGGGATGGAACTCTCCATAGCAATTCCATAAGAGAGAAAAGAATAGTCTAATTATGTCTCTGTATTATTCCCCAAGTGAAAATACGATTTAGTTTCCTTGTATTATTCCCTTTCTCATTCTTTCTTTTAGTCCAGTCACTGCTTTCCCGATAGTTTAGATACTAGTTTCTCCAAAAATAATAGCGAGCCAAATTTAACGCCTTGAATTATTCCCCAAGCTAATTTTCCCATACCTTGCATCATCTAGATATGTCGATCTATTTTTCTTTCGAACCTGGAACGCTTGTGCTAAGCTAACGATCTTTCACAGAAGCAATTCTATCTCCTTAGTTTACTAGGACGATAAAGAAGCTGGAACGATACATTCAGACATCTATATTGTGTTCTGGCCCCATTGAGCTCTAACGACCATTCCACCTTCGGCTCCACGAAACCCCTGGTCTTCGACCCAAAGACTTCCCGCTATGATAGGCTCGTACGGATGCCAACTGACATCGCGCAAACACGAACCGTCTCCACCAAACGGAATTCGCTTCTTCAAACTCCCGTCAATGTTCCAGATATACCCGTTTCCATCTTCGCTTCCACTATATAGGAATCCGCCGCATGGACTGAAATGGCAGCGAATCAGTGTTTTTAAAACGCTGTGACCGGTGTATGTGTTGACGCTGCAATCGAGTGGATGCCTAGCGCAGCGGGGGCCAGGATATGGCATGTACCTATAATCAAAGTTTCCGACCGAATAATCTGGAAGTGAATCTGTATCCTTGTTTAACATTTTCCTAGAGTCAAAGGCCTACTTATGCGTCGTGACATACCGTATATCCCAAAGTTTACAACTCTGATCTTTGGAATTACTCACGAGGTATCGACCATCTCCTTTTCCTTCGATAAACGTGATTCCTTCAGTATGACCGATTAAAACTCCGGATTCTTTCCCGCCATGAAGACTTCGCCTATCCCATACTTTGATGTAACTGTCGTCGGAGCCGGAGAACAAGATGTTCGAAGAGTGATCTCCAAAACTCACAGCGTTCACATCTTCTTTGTGCCCGCCCAATCGAAGCGTGACTCTATTCTGTTCCACATCGTAAACTGGTAATTGGTAAGGGGAAAAAAGACTTGGTATACGATATATTGAAGAATCACTCGCTCCCGCGACGATTTCCTTTGCATCTGCAGACCACCGGACACTCCAAATCTACATTATAAGCCTCACATCATAGAGAGTGGGAGAAGATACCCCACATCTACAATATGCGCTTCCCATCCTCAGTGCCTTCAATTCATCATCTTCTTGGTCCGTTCTAGCTAGAAATACAACTGGATCGATGGTAGAGTAAATCACCCACTTGTTGTCCGGAGAAAGATCGCTATCCGTGATCGTCCATGATCCATATGCACCCTTGAATCAGATATTAAAACATGATGAATATACCTGTATCGTCTTGTACTGTTTCCAATCATATGCATCCGTCGTATCGTATAAGCGCACACGGAAATCTTGCGCACAGCTGAAAAAGAACGTTCCATCCTGGGAGAATTGGCCGCTGTATATCCGCGATCGTAATCTAGACACTGGCGTTAATATATCCCCTGGAATAAACCGCTAAAAAGTGGTCATCAGCCATGACACTCGGCGATTATTGTCTTACTCGTCGAATTTGATCTTGCGGGTGTCGGGTTAGTGATCGCTGGAGGAGATGATGGAATGTAAAAGGTGTTTTGCGGGTATAATTTGGGTTTCCAAAGTGACCTGATGATTGTAGTATTTTTCCTTGGATTGTAGATTTTGGGGAAGGTGGATTCCATTGGGATAATCGTCTCTGAAAAGTCTATATTGATCAACGTACGGAGGATGCAGTTGTACATGACGATACTACTGCGTAAATTTTGCATATTAAAGAAGAGTACATCAAGGATAATATCTGTTTCAGCGTCGGTTGAGAATCCGTCTACTTCATAGCCTTGATCCATGATATCCTCCACATCGAGAAACCCGTCTTCATCCTCGTCGTCATTGTTTATATCGAGATCCTGGGCCGCGGGGTGATATTCTGAGTCTGAAGAGTCTTGGGAGGAGTGAATCGACATTTGTCAGTAAAGGTGGCGGTAATTGTCTCGATGAGGTCAATGACATATTTCGCTATCGCAAGGTTATCGCCGCAAAACCTGGGGTCCCTACAAACACAGTCGGGCTTTTCGGATATAAAGCACAACACACATCCTAATGCTAGGAAGAAAAATAATAATATATTCGACATGCTAATTCAGACTCTTAAATCCAGAAAATCTATCTACGGACCCACCGGTCTTGAAACACAATTGCATAAATAACCCTCTGGCTAAACTTTCAAGTAACACTAGGTATCAGGGGTCATTCAGACTATTTAAATAGCGAGTCTCGGCGCAAAGAGCTTCCGTCTCCGGAAAACAAAAAAGTAACGTCATCCCCACAAAAAGAATCCCTATAAATCATCACATCCCCTCATCCAGCTACCCCAACCTACAGCCACGTCAGCTCTAATGGCTCTTGGAAAAACATTAACGGCGACGGCAATTCTCACTCAATCTCAAGATTCAACCCTCGAAATCCGCTTATCTTCATCCCGTCAAAAGAAAAGAAAACTCACCTCAGAATTTAAAACAGTACGTCTTTCTACAACCCGTTTGATTATTCAAAGTTGATTGCCAGTTGGAGTTTCATCCTCAGGTCAGTGTTTTCGACCGCTCGAATCCATCCAGTACCAACTCTCCTTTTCACGGATTTTTTACACTTTTTTGGCTTGGTCTTGGATTTTACATGATTCGTACAGTCGCATGGAATTTTAGGGTATCCGGAGAATTCTTTGGGCACAAGTTGTCTGATTTATTCATGAAGGATATGATTGTTTTATGGATTAGTGATCTATGTATGGTTATATCGTCTGTTTTTGCGTTGGTGTTGCAGAGGGCGGTGTATGCTGGTACCATCGATTGGGATCATACAGGATGGATAATTGGACATGTAGGTTTTGATTTGACCTTCAATAAATGCTTATATTAGATATGGCAGATCTCATCATTAGCTTTTACGGTTTGGTGGAGTGAATATCGGCAATGGCCCTGGATTCAGAAAGTTTTTATCACACTTCACTGGTATATTACTGCCGTATAAATCTAAAGAATAGCTTCGTTATGCTTATGAAGCAATATTCGTATGCTACGTTTAACGGGTATTTATCACGACGTTATCGGGTTGTGAAAGAACTTGAATTGAGACTTGGCTCAACTACATCGACTAGTGAAAAGGAGAAGCTGGGGTTGGAAATACAAGGACACATGAACGAACTTGAATCACCTTGTGGAACAAAACATTATCCGGATAATCTAACGTTACGAAATTTTGTGGATTACTTGCTTTGTCCGACGTTGATTTACGAATTATCGTATCCACGGACAGCAAAGTATTATTTGATCGGTTCTTTCCTAATATCTAGAATCCGGTGGTCGTACTTATTAGAAAAGAGCGTTGCATCGGTCGGTGTGTTCCTGTTGATTGTTTTGATAGCGGAACACTCCGTCATACCTCATCTTCCCCCGCAAACAACCACACGGACACAACGTCTACACGATCTTCCCTGGTCCGCTCTAGATATCATCTTCCCCCTGACAACTCTCTACCTCCTAGTCTTTTACCTCGTTTTCGAATGCATACTCAACGTCTTTGCGGAAATCACGTGTTTTGCGGATCGTGGGTTTTACGATGCTTGGTGGAATTCATGGAACTGGGAACAATTTTCACGCGAGTGGAATAAACCTGTTCATTTATTTTTATTGCGACATGTTTACCATTCAAGTATCTCGGCATTTAAAATATCGAAAAGACATGCCACTTTATGCACGTTTCTTCTTTCGGCATTGTATGTCCTTGAAATTAAATAACTAATGCGAGAAGGGTGCATGAATTTGTGATGGCTGTGATCACCAAGAAAATCCGCTGTTATTTGTTGTTGATGCAGGTACCAAAACAATTGTGGTTTTGCTTATAGAGATAGATGTTCCAACTTCCCCTTGTGAGATTATCCCGAACCAAGTTATTTCGTGATCGAAAGACTTTGGGGAATATTTTCTTCTGGTAAGTAGTGTGTTAGGTGGCGTTGATTACAAGGATTGGCTTGTTTACGGGACCTTCGTTTCTTTGTTTGGGGTATGTTTTATTTTGAAGACATATGATATCATACATGCTATTATAGTATATATACATGATATCATCTTATATTATATACGGTACTCGAATACTGTGTATTTCGATGTGACTCAAGTCTAGATAATTTCCGGCCTGGTGCAGTGAGGCACGAAGGACCATGAGTACGAAATTCAGAACGACAAGACTGCTATCAGACTTGCTAACATAAAATGATTTCTATCTGGCCATTTCAGTCATTGGTGGGAATATGCTACCCATGCAAAGTTTATGTCGTATCATCCTGATCAATGTGTCACGTGACAAGTGACAAATCTTGCGAGTATAACTTTGAGCAAATTGCAATCAATTCACAGTTTGAACAACCAACCAACGTATTCAAACGAAACAAACACTATCGGGATCGGAATTTAAAGGCAAAACTAATGGTATACCAACAAATTCAATATAAGAAAGTCAAAAGGGGACCCTTGAAGAAGCATCACATGAAGGAAACAGCCAAACTTCCGTACAACTCACAGCCTGCCAGCGCATTCTCCAGGTGGGTGGTTGGATCTCTTGGTGAAGGCGGGAGGCATAAAAATCCTGCCGAAGAGGCCCCACCCGCCCGCCGGTGGCCCGCCAGGCAGGCAGGTGGACACTGGATTTTAAGTGTTGATGCAACTGGGTGTCTCGCCATATTACTCCTCCTTCTCCATAGTAGATGCAGCTTTGCTCAGCTGGAAATCTTGTCTTTCTCCACACCTCCCCTTGAGTACCCAGATCCAAACTACCCCTTTCTCCAACAAGTCTCCTGAAACTATCCCTCAATGGCGAATCTTCATCCATCGACTATATCTTTTCCCTTGTTTTGAACAAACAAACTGCAGGGTACTGGTACCAAGTGGGATAGCAAATCCTTCAAAATCACCCTGCATCAAAAGCGCCTTCTCTACAGACTACAATCGCCTTGCTCGATGTCGTCCCCGCAAATCCATTTCTCTCCGAATCTGTATGTTATAATTTACCCTAACATTAACTAGATATAGGATTTATTGAGATTGTTGTATTATTTTATGACTGCCTCGGTCGTTTTACACTTTGCAATGATTGTGGATACAGTAATTAATACGATTACTTGAAAATTCAAGTAGAAAAGGTTAAGTTTCCGTGACGAATCTGGAGGCGAGGAGGTGTGTTGCTGGTCTTTATCGATTGTTAGAGATTGCACACGGGGATGTCCAGCAAGCAGAGCAGCAACATCAACAAGAGGAACAACATGATTCACACAGTGGGTGTCAATCCCAATCAAGCAATAATCAACCCTGGAATCCACTAACAAAATCAGAATATTCCCAAACAGGCATTTTCGATGGCGGCGATGGATGGATGGACGAATTTCTAAATAGACGCGAGACAACTTGATCTATTTTAATCTGCCATTTTTCGTTTTAATCCTGTTTATTAGTATGTGATTTTACACCAGGGTATTCCTTGAAGAATATAAACTGTTTAGCGCCAAGGAAATTCTACTTTTTATTTGAGTCTGTCTTTTGAATTATCATGTCCAAAATTGTTGAATTATTTATACTCTATTCAATGAAAGGTAATCTTGAGATAATAAAAAATCAGTGGCTATTACTAGTCATCTTTAATTGCGCCATTTCTTTAATTACCGCCGGTTAAAAGATAAGTCCAAAGACAGTTTGTCGCGCAACGTAACCTTCAAACCTCCACCCCCGCTTCCTACATCCGTGCACATGCGCCCTCTTTTCTAGGGTTATCCAAACGTACTGCGAGCTTGGTTTTTTTCTTTAAATGGTTATTCGACCGAGAGCGGTTACTCCGGGCGCATTCTTGCTTTTGTGCGCTTTTGTCCTGCTTTTGTTGAGTTGTTTATCGCCCCCGATTACTCGTACTTTTCCCCTGGGATCAGTAGGAGATGTTAAATTTGGCGTATTTGGAAGTTGTACGGGAAATACATGTACTCCAGTTGGATTGGGGTATGATATGGGTATGCCTTGAACCAAGATCCTGGTTATTTTTTATCCGCTCATCGGGTTTCGTTTCATACACTAGACTAACTCTTTTCATAGATTCTGCTTTTCCGTCCTCGGCTGAACCGTCATTTACACTACCTGCATCAATTCGAAATGTATTGACACATTTACTCGTCTTGCACCTTGTTTCTACAGGCTGGGTCCTGCTCACTCTTATACTTGCCGCATCCGCCCACATTCGATCTCCTGCACATTCGATGCGGTTCATGCTTGCTCTAGTAATGTTCTCTGTATTGGGAACGATACTATCGCTCGTCACGTTTCTAGTTGATCTTATTGCGTTCATGCCAAATACATCTACCGGTAGTTTCCTCACAATCGCCGCGTCCGCTCTCAATCTCTCTGCTACAAGTACGTCTCCCTTGGCCCTTTTTTTTATCTTGTAGTCGCTTTATGCGTTGCGAGAAAATTAGTTGGCCGTAGAAAGAACCGTCAGCGGTTGGCTGAAGATCAACAAATGATAGGACCTTCATTTTTCGATGCAAAACACCAGAATCTACAGGATGAAAGTAGAATGAATAATTCTTGGAAGCGACCATCTGCTGATCTTCCTAAATTCGCCGAATTTACTGTAAATGACGATCCTAAAGAATCATCTTCGCGTACACTTACCCCGGATCGGGTGCCCTTGAAACGAGGCGAATCTAGATCAGAAATTTCAACGCCTGGAGAGAATGTAAACGGTATTGTAGGGTATCCTCAAAATTATCACCCTTTTGCACCAGGAACTGGTAGAAATTTGCAGTATTCCGGACAGCCCAATCACGGTACTAGATTTTCTCCAGAGCGAAGGCCAGTTCAAACCCTTGGCCAAAACCAGTATCCGCCAAATCAGTACGGCTCATCGAGACCCGGACCGGGATTACCGCCGCCGATGAGTAGAGGGTACCCGGATGATGTGCCTCTACATCGCCGTCAAAATCATCCAGCTGGACGAATGAATGATGTGTCTCAGGGCTCGTTTCCTGACGGGTATCAGGGTCGTTTTGATGATGGACGTCGTGGTCCTTTTGTCGAGGGGCATCATGGAGATCTGCCTCGCGTTCCTTATCCCGATGGTCGCCAGCCTCCATATCTAGACTCATACAAAGGCCGCATCTCTGAAGATATCCCTCGTGCGCCATATATGAGCGAAGCACGGGCCCGGGAGAATTCCGACCCGGGTCCTCATGGACACAGATATATGCCCGGGGCCTCCTTTCAACCTGGATCACAAGGACCTCGACTGATGAATGGCCCACCGTTACGTACACAAACCTCAAATTCATCCTCATCACGCTTCGGCGAGCATCGCCGTTCATTTGATCAATCAAGAAACCCGCCCAACGACAATGAATTAATTCCTTTGCGTTTAACCCACAGCTTTTCAAATCCCTTAGCAACCTCTTTGACTCCGGCTCAAAGAAACAAGAGCTTACCGACTGATCAACCTTTTGAAGAAAACACAAGAGCAAAGACAACTTATCAAGTACCAGCCAAAACTTCAAATTCACCCACCAAATCACCACCAGAGCACGAAATTCCAAACACCAGAGCCCTTGATTCCGCTTTCTTTGATCCCGGTCAAATCACTCAAACAATCCCACAATCCGATTCTGATTCTTCTCCAAGCGCCAAAAGCATTGCGTCGGCAAGTAGTATCTACTCGCCTGATCCGGGCGCAGGCAACCCCGTGGTGGAATATGCACCCCTTCGAAAAAGCTGGAATACTTCGCCTCCGTTGCCTGTCCCACTAATTACAAAACGCAGCTCGACGTCACAAACCCACTCGCCGAGAACGAATTACTATGAAGATGTTGACCCCCGCTTCGATACTGCACCTGGTGAACTTGATCCAGGTCCACAAAGTCCAGGTGCTGCGAGCAATAGTTCGCATTTCACTAGCGTCTCACAGCGTCCCGTGAATCCCAGATGGCAACCTTCAGGTCCGCAGCAGCAGCCTCTATCTGACCCTCCACCCTCTAAACACAATGACGTATTATTCCAGGGAAACCCCGATTTTGAAGTCCCGCTAAGAAACCCCCATGGAAAGCGTAGGGGATTGACGCCTGGTAATCCATCGATGCAAGATGCAAGGGGATACCCCACACCAGGGAAATATTGACCTTCTTTTATTGCTTTTATTTCTTTTAATCGTGTTTGGGTGGTATCGTATGGTTAATTGGTTGGATTGATGGTTTAGATTAGGCCAAGCGGCGTTTGTCTCGAGTTTACTTTCCTTCTTTTTTCATTCTTGTGCTTTTAGACGTCTTATTGTCGTCAGAGGTCCTTTCGATCGACTTGCTCTCTCTCTTTTTTTTTCTTCCTTTGCATTATATGATCGTTACTTATATCTACGTCATTCTGTTTATAGTCGTCTTTTTAATTGTCTTGATGTGTTTTGTTGTTGGAGACTTGAGTATTTGTTTCATCATGATGTACATGTGCAATCTAGCGTTCCGCTAGGCTTTACGTCGCACTGCTGTAAGCAGGAACTATGTTGGATGAGAACGCGGATTTTTGAAGAAGGCGAACAGGGGGTTTCCATGGTAGGTACTTCTGATAGAAAGGGTGATTTCGGAAGAGGAATAAATTTCAGATAGTGATAAACGCTGAGTAATTCGATGGAAGGTGAGGAAGCGATAGGCAATTCTAATGGATTTTGGTGTGGTCCGACTAGTAGGTGTTTGGTGTTAATGCACTTTGAAAGGATTGGCACAAGTTTTCGATATAGCGAAACGTCAATATTATAGCCTTATTATGGAGAAGACTAAATTTCCCGTCACCAATGATAGAGGGTGTGAAGCGTCAATATTGTAGTCTTACACAAGGGGAGTTTCAATATTCGAAAAGCTTGGACTAGGATCAATTTTCCGCCAATCAATGATCAGACGGTTTAGTTTTCATATAGCACACGTCAATATTATAACCTTGCCACATAGAAGACTAAATTTCCTGCCAACGAATGATAAAGGGTATAATTTTGAAGTGTTTAAGCGTGTAACACACAGGTTGCAGTTGTAGAGCTTTGCAGACTTGGATGACTTGAATAAAAATGAGAAAAACCGATTGTTAGATTCCTTCGCTGGATGAGTATTGCTCTATTCACCGGTCCTACAAGCAAGCACCTACAGGTCTACGAAATAGCCGTGTCGGTTATAGAAACCTAGACTCTGACTAAAGGAAAAGCCACACAAGAGCTTTAAAATATCTTCCAAAAGATTACTATATCATTTTCCTAACACAAGCGTCGATATGACTACTCTATCAAGTAGAATAATTATATAAACAAAAATACTGGTCGAACCTCTATTCGCTAATCAAAAGGGTTGAATTTTTATGGGTTGAAGCATCGATATGATTACTCTATCAAGTAGAATGTTATATAAACAAAAGTCCTGGCAGAGCCTCAATTCGCCGATCAATGATCAGAGGTTGGGTTTCAAATGGTGAAGCGTCGATAGTGTAGTATTACCAATGGGGGACACTATATATACCACAATCTGGGCCGAGTCCATTACACCCGACGCTTGGTGCAAGCGCACCCTTGTGATCCGGGACTTATTGAACATGATGTGACACGGGAGAGTGGGAAAGGTTTTGTCTAGTGCGGTCGAAGAATTTACGAGCACGATGAACAGGCCTCTACTTTACGCTGATCAATAAGCGCCAGTGCTCGAAATGGGCAGTTTGAAATCGTTTCGGAGCGAGAAAACCCGATGCCGAGAGAGAACGCTGTTGACTGGAAAATTATAAAAGCCGGTGTTCAAGGTCGTGGAAAGGCAGGAGTTATACCTGCAACAGCTTTACTCGAATTTGCACAATGGCTTATTCCAACAAGCTATGTCGTATCGTCTTCTTTGCCGTCGGGCTCCTGCAGATCTTTGGTTTGTCTTTCATTGTTTCGTTGCTGATTGATAGGCTCGCCGGTCCCTGGTAGGTCTTTTCGATTTCTGTTTTCTGATAGCAAATAAAGACCAATGCCCCAATTGGTGTCCGGTAGCCGAAAGATGTCATCTTCCGGGACAGATTTGCCCGCCGTCGCAGTGTTCGGCTGGCCAATGGTGTCCGGCAACCAATAGCTGTCATTCTTCGGGACAGGCTTGCTGTTCGGTTGGTTTTAGATCATGTTCGTCAAACGGTCCGTGTACTCCCATTGGACAGCCCTGCCCGTCGTCGCCGCCGCAGTGTTCGTTTAAAGAGCAATGGTGTGCGGGCCGATGCATTCCTGGTACACAGCCTTGCTCGCAGCAGCGGTGTTTGGGTGGTGGCCAATGGTGTCCGACAACCGGGAGCTGTCAGCCTTTGGGACAGGCCTGCTGTCAGGGGGGTGAGCAATGGTGTGCGTCCACAAACAGCTGCGTCGCTCAGGGATATTGCCCGTCGCAGCAGTGTCCGATCGGCCAGCGACCGTGTGAGGCTTCTGGCGGCTGCATTTCTCGTACTCAGCAATGCAAGCAAGCGTCCTACGGCACTATCGGAGCTCTTCACAATGGCTACTCGCATGGCGAGGGTCAAGCCGTCGGGCTTACAGCTACTACCGGGGATAATCACGTCACTGTCCTCCCCGGGGCTGAAATGGTCGACACCCGTGTTTCTGGTAGTGATGAGAATGGTAACCTGGTCGGCTCGAGAGTCGTCGCAACCGCCTCCGGTGACGGTTCCTACATTGGCGGTGCCAGTTACGACAGCGTCGGTGGGTTCCATTCGGTCAGCGACGCACAGTCGAACAATGGGTATGCTGATGGGCGAGCTGAATTAGGGCCGCCCGGTAACTGGAGAGGCTGATTGCGTGAATCGTCGTTGGCAGTATTCCATGGCAGCATCTCCAGAAGCTTCCGAAATTTCTTGTCGGTTTATCTAAAGTAATATAAAAAGTCATTTTTTATGTTTCACTTCCGATGTGATATTGCAGTTTGTCGTAAAGAAATGCTAAACTGAGAATTTACGCTTAACGTCAATATCGGGACACCTCCCTCCTCCCCTCTTCCTCCACGAATTTTGCTATCACCTATCTCATTCGCGATTCCTTATCCTATCTGCTTGGCGCGGTCCTGCTTCCGACGTCGGCCCTCTGTCTTCCTTAGAGTATCTTTGTACCGGGAGTATGGGGCGTGCTGACGAGTCACCGTATGTAAACGGGGCTTAGCTTTCCCTTTTTTAACCTACAGCGTGTAGTGGAAGGAAGTATGTTGTGTTCTGCAGGTATATAGATTAGTCCTCCGCCCCTCTTTCTCACAAAAATCAATCAATCATATCAAAAATATACCAAAGATCAAAAGCACAACTAAAGAACCCTATCCGCTACCACCCTCCCCTTCACCACAATCAACTATCACTTGATATCCATCCTCTTCCTGACTTTGACCCTTGGGACGGATTCTGCGCGATAAGTTCTGTGAGTAGAGTAGCCGTCTTGTCTTGTTCTATCGGAAAAGGGGAACCTGTCCACTAAACATCCGCCCGCAGGGGCACTAAATCCTCTTGCGCCAACAAAGGCAAGGTGATAAATAAAGAACGATGCACAGCCCCCGGCTTCTGCCTAGTGATTCCTGGCGTCTCCCATACTCCTGCACATCGAAAATACTCTGTAGGAAACCGAGAGCCATCGTAGAAAAACCCGGAACCAGGTTCTGTACTCGGATAACTTGATGATTCCAGTATGATGAATTTGACTGAGGCGAGGACTGAAGGCCTTTTAGAATAAACGAGCAACAATAGTAGTAGATGCCTTTGGCTAAACTGCGTGAATATTGCAGAGTATCCAGGGGAAGGACATCTCGTGATAATGTGTGAGTTGGTACGACAAGAGTTACCACTAAACTCGAATTTTTGCGCCAATCAATGTTCAGAGGTT
Organism: Neolecta irregularis DAH-3; assembly: GCA_001929475.1. Lineage (NCBI taxonomy): Eukaryota > Fungi > Ascomycota > Neolectomycetes > Neolectales > Neolectaceae > Neolecta > Neolecta irregularis. The sequence goes on along the minus strand of LXFE01004026.1, from coordinate 273 downwards.
TAGGTTTTGGTATCGTGAAGCTTCTGTCAGCATAGTCAGGCTGTTTCCGGTATTGCACTCAATAAACCCCATTCAAATCTTAGTCAGATATCTATTCCAAACAATTATTCTAAAATCCCTGTCCATATCCTCTATTCAGAGTGATGGAGGTCGCTAGGTAAGTTCTGAGGTTTGGAGGTTTATATTTTTACATTCTTTTATTCAGAATGATGGAGGTCGCTAGGTAAGTTCTAGGTTTGGAAGCTTATATTTTTACATTCTTTTATTCAGTGA